>PVIW01004195.1:0-84757 GCA_004026585.1 Noctilio leporinus | reverse complement strand
GAATATTTTCTTGTTACACATTTTAACATTATGCTAGCAAAACAAAAAAATAAAAAGGAAAAAGCCTGACACCTATTTTGACAATTTATACTCTCATTTTCTTATTTCCATTCTGCTTTGTGTTCACATACAAATGTAATTTTACATAGTTTTAATTTTGCTTTAATTTATCTGAGATACAAACTGATGCTAAAGAAAAAGGGATAAATTTGTTTTGTCATCAGCACTTGAAGTTAGTTCTATTTACAAATATTGTTTGTCTTTTATGTTATCTTTCAGACTTGTACAACTCACCAGGTAACTCTGGTTGTGTTCTTCTATATACTGTAAAGAATACCCATTCATACATAATTAATCAATGTAATTATTAAATGCACTGCAAGTTGTACAAGCATAGTTGGTGGTACCACCTAGATCAGTAACAACACTCTCCTGTTTAGGAACTTTAGGTGGCTTAAAAATATTTGATATTTATTGAGCATCTCCCAGGTGTCTAGCTTATGTTAGATACTGCGGGATCTTATTACCTTTCCTCAGGGGGCTTCACATGTTTAAATATGTATAAAATCAACTACCGAAATAAATAAATCTATATAAAAAGTAATTGGGAAATACCTTTGCTGTTACCTGGCCCTAAGGTAGTGAAATCAGGAATTATACTAGAAGTTAAGTTAGGAAAACCGTGAAATGGGTTGGTTATGGCAGGTGTTAATAGCATGGACAATATGTATTATTTCAATAGGCATTTCTCAAGGGTTTACTTTGCCCTTTATAGTACTTGATGCAGTGAAAGACACAAAGAAGAATGTAATATCTGATAGAAGTCAGTGTAGAAGTCGATCACTGTCTAGTATCTCAGTGGAAAGACTATTACATAATTACTAAAAATGATGAAAATTAAGAACCATTTAACAAGGAAGACCGTTTCCTATGTTTTGAAGTAAAAGCGGAGGGTAATATGGTATGTGTGACTATTAAATTTACTGTTATGGTAATCTGCTGTTGAATCTACCATGATTATTATTAGATAAAAATGTAAACAGGAATGGGCAAAGGCTAGAAAGAAACATGAAAAAATGAGATTGTTCCTTTTGGGGAGAATTTTCTTTCCTTCAGCCTTCTCTCAGTGTTGTCTACTGTTGTAGTTTTCAATTTTTTTAAAGTGTGCTTTATGGTTCATGGTCATGAGGAAATGACTGTCATGTGAAAAGATAAGATTTAAAGGTAAACACGTAGAGCAGATTGCTAGGTGGTTAAGTGCCTGGTAAGTGATAGGGAAATGCAGGAATTTAGAGGTGTGCGAGATCCCTGGAAGGGGGGTGATTGGGGAATGTTTTTCTGGGGAGAGAGGACTTTGGACTTGGAGGAGGGACCTTACCATTGGAATGGGTGCCAGGTAGGAGGGCGAGAAAAGCCTTGGTTCAGGAGGAAGTAGGGCCTGAGAGCAAAGGCACAGAACAGGAATGAGGGAGGCAAGTTTAGGCAGCAGAGGCAGCTCAGCCTGGCAGAAAGGCGGGTTCTGTGAGGCTGACTAGAGAAGGAGGAGTGAGATTAGAAAGTCAAGGCACATTACGGGGAGCCCTGATGCTAGCTGGGCCCAGAAGTCTGGGTTTAGGGTGGCCAGTCCATGTGATCTTATTTAGTTTTTTAGAACTTTGTATGGGTCACGGACACAAGCATGAGGGAGGAAGATTGCCAGATCTCAGGGCAAGATTGCAAGCCTGGGTAGATGACTGAGGACATGCTGGGCAGCGTTTACGAGTGTGTGATAAAAATGAAGCCACGTGAATGAGAAAAAGAAGAATGCCTATCAAGCCCTGGCTGTTGTGACTCAGTGGATTGAGCACCTTACCGGCCTGGGAACCAAAGAGTCACTGGTTCAATTCACAGTCAGGGCACATGGCTGGGCTGCGAAGTAGTCCTTTTAGGGAGATGTGAGAGGCAACGATACATTGATGTTTCTCTCCCTCTCTTTCTCCCCCTGCCCCCATTCCCCTTTCTCTAAAAATAAGCAAGTAAAATCTTTAAAAGAAAAAGAAAAAAAAAAGAATGCTGGTCAAAACCAAGTAAGCAGTCATAAATCAAAAGGCAAGGTAAAACTGAGGTTGCTTCTCTTCTCTATCTTGGCTATTGTAAACAATGCTGCGGTGAACATAGGGGCACATATATCTTTTTGAATTAGTGTTTTTTATTTCTTGTATAAATATCCAAATATGAAATTGGTGGGTGATAAGGTAGCTCTATTTTTTACCTTTTTGAGGAACTCCGTACTGTTATCCATAGTGGCTTCACTGATAAATAATCCCTTTAACAGTGCATGAGGATTCCTTTTTCATATTGGTCAAGGAAAGACAAATACCACATGATTTCACTCATACATGGAATCTAAAACACAAAATTAACAAACACAGCCGAAACAAACTTGTAGTTGCCAGAAAAGAGAGGAGTTGTGGGCAGAGGGGGCTGGGTGAAAAAGGCAAAGGGATTAAGTACAAATGGGTACTCCTAAAAGAGTCATGGGGATGTAAAGTACAGAATAGGAAATACAGTCAATAATATAATAACTATACAGTATATGGTATCAGGTGGGTACTGGACTTGTCAGGGAGATCACTTTGCAAGTTATGTAGATGTTGGATCACTATGTTATACACCTGAAACTAACATATTGAATGCCAACTGTAATTGAAAAATATTTTAAATTAAGAAAAAACAAAATTAACTTAAAATTGAGGAAGCAGGAGGAAGTGTAGAAGGCCCTGCAGCCAATGAAGACACAAGTAACCCTTAGGAAAGGAAAGGGCAAGGTAGGAGGGGAGAATCTGTTTGAAACTAGAAGGTGTTTTTGACCCTGAGGCCAATGGTGGTTCTTTGGCCTTTTCAGAGAGAACTGATGTTAGAGTTCAAGATGACTGTGGATGGAAATTTCTGACATGTTTTCTAAAACAGAAGATACTTGTTTTACCAGCAGCTGCTTGATATGCTAATGGAATGAGACACACATCTATTACAACATTCTTTTGTTTCTGACAACTCAGTGACTGAAATGGGAAATTTTACCCATAGGGCCAGAAACTTGGAGAAGAAAGGTCAATTTCATAAAATAAAATAATATAAAAATTTATTTGAATTGGCATTTACCCCCTCACCTTCGTAAAATAATGACTAATGTGTACCTTTTTCAATTCTTAAGTTCTGAAGATGGAAGAAACCACTGACAAAACTATTCATTAAGCAGGTAGATGAATTAAATGGTTTATTTAGTGGAAATGGATTTATTATTGATCTTTATGCTTGCTGATCAAGTCTCCTTGTGCTTGGCAGAGCATATTTAAAAAAAGACTCTGCAAAGATATCAGTGTAATCTATGGGAAAGTGTGCAAAGCTAACTGGTCTGTGAGACACAAATCCATGAATTAATTGGTACTGGGCTTTAACTCTCAGAAGCTGTAAATATCGTTAAAAGATGGTATTGATTAGCTCATTCAGTTTAACACATGTTGATTGAAGAACAAAATAGCTACTTTTTGAGAACTTTTTATTTGTGGACTATAGAGTTCAGTGCTTATTATTATTTTATTCTTCAAACAAAACTTTGAAAACAATAGTTACAGAATTTCTGTTTAAAAGAATTCTTAGCTTAACTCCCCAGAATTACAAAACTAGTATTGTAGAGCTTGAATTTGTTATATTGGGCATATACTCATGAATTTTTTTTTAATTTATAGATTTTAGAGAAAGAGGAGAACAGAGAAACATTAATTTTTGTTGTTTTACTTATTTATGCATTTATTGGTTGATTTTTGTATATGCTCTGACTAAGGGATTGAACCCACAACCTTGACTTATTGGAGCAATGCTCTAATCAGCTGAGCTACCTGGCTAGGCAGGATGTGATGATCTTTAAGCCCTTACATTCCTGAAAAACACTCTAACCAACTGAGCTTCCTGGCTAGCAGGACAGGATGATCTTCAAGAGGACCTTGTGTTCCTGAGTTTACGTAAATTTCAAAGGTGGTCAGGATACATGAGAAGCATATGATCTTTGACCAAAGGAGCTCACTGTCTTTTTAGTAATAAGAGAAGCATAGGTGAGTCAGTTATAAGGATATGTATACACAGTGCCATGATGATAATACTTATGAATTAAAGAAATGGGGTGGGCCTTTGGAATGATGAGGAATGAGTTGAAGATAATGGGCAAGGAGGAAGGCATGGCATTTGGGGTGCCCAAGAGGAGTTGTAAGAATCAGCAAAATGTGAATGTAGGCATTGACAAGATACTTGCAAGAACAGTGAAGAAGTTAGTTGTAAAAATTCAGACAGCAGGCAGGAGATAGTATTTGTATAGTTAACGGTTCACTGAGTGGAAACCTTGTGTTTATGTGATCTGCAGCACTGAATTAGATTATTTCCTCACAACAATGCTAGGAATCATTGATACTGTAATTCCATTTTACAAATGAGAAAACTGGAATTCAAGCAAGTTTAGCAACTTGCTCTAAATCATATACCTACAAAGTGGAGAAACTGGCCGTTGGAACCTAGGCAGATCAACTCCAGAGCTGAAGCCCTCAAATTCTGTGCTTTCTTGGAAAAGTTGGAAGATTATAGGGAGTGAGGGGTAAGGAGAGTGATGCAAGTTGCCTTTTCTAAAGTAGAGAGGTTTGTGTGGATGTAGAGAGAGAAAAAGTTGTTTAAGTGAGGTACAGGGAGATTAAGAAGGGTGTCATGGCTTGAGGAGTACAGTGACTGTAGGTTTTTGAATAGAGCAGTGGCACTGTTGAAGTGCCACTTTAGGAGGATAAATTACTCCACGTGTCTTTTCTGTGCCCACAAACGAGTAACTTAGCTGGCTACTGTTTCATGGATGCGGGTAGAAGACCTGGGACTTCTGGGTCCGAGGCCATACTCATGGCACAGCAAGCAGCCAGAGCAGATCCCAGGGGTGAAGTGGAGGAGTCCGGGCAGATGCTGTGCAAACAGTGGGTTTGAGTTGCTTCTGAGAAATACTGAGCTTAGGGAATCCATCGCTTTAAAGTGGTGAGGCCTGCTCTTTGCCCTGAAGGAAGAACTAGTCACTCAAAGTTGCTGGCTGCACACATATTTCTGAGAGATGGGCTGGATAAAGAGCCTTTGTGGCCTTGCGTTCTAGATTTATCCAGAAAGACAACGTCAAGGTGATACAAAAGCAACTGAAATTTAAGAAATATAGGAATACTATCCAGGCTGGTGTTGCCCAGTGGATTGAGCACTGACCTATAAATCAAAGGGTCACTGGTTCAATTCCCAGTCAGGGCACATGCATGGGTTGTGGGCCAGGTCCCCAGTTGGGGGTGGATAAGAGGCAACCACACATTGATGTTTCTCACCCTCTCTTTTTCCCTCCCTTCCCCCCTTTCTAGAAAGAAAGAAAGAAAGAGAGAGAGAGGAAGAAAGAAAGAGAAAAAGCTTCTGATTACGATGACTAAATGAATGAATGCTGGTGTCATTAACTGACATCAGAAGTATAGGAGAAGCAGGTTTTGAGATGGAGGTACAGGAAATGATTTCTATTTTTGGCTCTCCAACAGTATTTAGCCAGTGGCTATCATGTGTACATACTACAGCTGTAACTATGAATAAGATACAGTTCATGCCCAGATGAAACTCAACAGACGTGTTGACTTGTAAGTGTCTGAAGTTCAGCCAAGTGGATGCATTTAGAAGGCTGTTGTATATGTGAGTCTGACACAAAGGGACTGGAGATACTTGTAGATTTGGGAGTCATCACTATATTTGAAAGATAGAATATCAGGCCCTGGCTCGTAGCACAGCAGATAAGGTGCCGGCCTACGAACCCAAGCCAGGGCACATAACCAGGTTGTAAGCCAGGCCTCCAGCCAGATCTGAGGCTGGAAGCAGGTGAAAGGCAACCATACGTTGATGTTTCTTTGTTTCTCTCCCTCGCTCCTCTCTCCCTTCCTCTCTGGAAATAATAAATAAAATCTTAAAAAAAAAAAAAAAAGATAGAACACCAAATTAAGGTATGTTTTTTATTTGGAAGGAGGAGACATAAAGAGAGACAGGTGAGAAGTAATGTGGAAGCCCAGGGGGGAAAAATGTGTTCCTAAAAGGCCCATAGTCAGATATCACAGGAGTGGTGTGTGTGATAATACTGAATTGTCTTCAGTGGATTTAGCTTGATGGCAGTGAGTGGTAATTTTGCGAATTAATTTTGACTGAACGAATGAATGAGTCTTAGTGTATTGGTAGTGAGCTAAGAAATGAGTGGGCATGCCAATATGGGAGCAATGAAGTACATGAAGTTTTTTCATAAAGGTCTGTGTAAAAGGGGAAGGGTGGAGGGTGGTATCCGGTGGTATAGTTAGAAGTAGGTCATTTTTTTTTCTTTTTTAAGTTTGAGAGATGTTAGAGCTTTGTTGAAAGATACGAAGAAAGTCAGTATAGAAGGAAATTTTTGCAATGTGAGGAAGAGAATAATTATATAACTGGAAAGCCCTGGACTGCTTAATTTTCTATTGAGTGCAGTGGGGTCATTCCTTCTAAGTTTTTTAAATATAGAATTCGCATATCAAAAGTGGCTTTTAATGTGTTTTCAGAGTTGTGGAACCATCCACACGGCCCAATTCCAGAATGTTTTCATAATCCCACAGAGAGACTCCTTCCCATTAACAGTTACTCTTCATCCACCCTCCACTCCAGTCCCTGACAACCACTAATCTACTTCTAGTCTCTATGGATTTGCCGGTTCCGGACATTTCATGTGAATGAAATCCTGCAATATGTGGGCTTTTGTATGTGATTTCTTTCACTTGACATATTGTATTTAGGGCCTATCCATGTTATAGTGTGAAGCAATACTTCATTCCTCTTTAAAGTTGAATATTCTGTGATGTGGATAGGTTGCATTTTGTTCATCATTTGATGGGCATTTGGCTTATTTCCACTTTTTGGTTATTATGAATAAGACTGCTATGAACATTTGTGTGTAAGTTTTTGTGTAGATGTATATTTCCATTTCTCTTGGGTATATCTATCCATAGACATGGAATTGCTGGGTCATATGTTAATTGTTAAGTCACATAGTAACTCCTACATTTTAAGGAATTGTTAAACTGTTTCCTGAAGTGAATTCACCATTTTATGATCCCACCAAAATGTATGAAGGTTCTGCTTCTCCATGTTCATACCAACACTTGGTTTTGGTCCTGATTTTGGTTTTTGCCTTCCTAATGGGTATGAAGTGGTATCTCACTGTGGTTTTGATTTGCATTTTCCCTCTGTCTAATGCTGTTGAGTAACATTTCATGTGTTTATTATCCATTTGTTTATCTTTGGAGAGATCTCTATCATACCCTGCTTTTGAAATTGGGTTGTCTTTTTACTATTGAATTATAAGGCTTCTTTATATATTCTTGATACCAGTCTCTTATCAGATACATGATTTGCAAATGTTTTCTTGATTTTTGTGGGTTGCCTTTTCATTCTGTTAATGGTGTCCTTTGAAGCACATAGTTTTTCATTTTGATGTGGCCTAGTCCGGTTTATCTATTTTTTCTTCTGTTGCTTATGCTTTTGATGTCGTATCTAAGAAACCATTACCTAACTCAAGGTCAGGTGGGTTTATGCTTATGTTTTCTTTTAAGGGTTTTATCATTTTAGTTCTTATATTTAGGTCTTTGGTCCATTTGGAATTAATTTTTGAATGTGGTGTGAGGTAGAGGTCCAGTTTTATTCTTTTGAATGTGGATATCCAGATGTCCCAGTACCATTTGTTGAAAAGCCTATACTTTTCCCATTGGATTGTCTTGGCATCCTTGTTGAAAATCAGTTGGCCATAAATGTGACATTATATTTCTGGACTCTCAGTTCTATAACATTGACTTACATGTCTATCCATATATTAGTACCACACTGTCTTGATTACTGTAGCTTTGTAAGTTTGAAATTAGTAAATGTAGTCTTTCTATTCTTCTTTTTCAAAATAGTTTTGGCTGTTCCGGTTTTGCCTTATAATTTTTTTTTTAAATTTTTATCTTTTTTAAAGATTTTATTATTTTTCAGAGAGAGGGGGAAAGAGAGAGGCAGAAAGGGAGAGAAACATCAATGTATGGTAGCCTTTCACCTGCCTCCAGCTACGGAACTGGCTGGAGATCTAGCTGGAGACCTGGCTTGCAATCTGGTTATGTTGTCCTGGTGTGGAATTGAACCAGCAACCTTTGGTTTCGCAGGCCTGCGCCTTATCCACTGTGCCATCAGCCAGGGTGCCTTATAAGTTTTTAAATACTTGTTTCCTAACCCTCTAAAGTTGATTAGTTTTTTGAATATACACATTTTATATTTTGGGCTGCTCGGATTATTTTAATTATTTTTACACTGTAAAGTCTATGTCCCTTATCAGATGGCCTGTCTTGGATCTTCCTTCATTCTTTTGCCATATTAGAGCTTATATTTTTATCTTTTATTTCTTGAATAGATTTTCAGGTTCACTGGTAGAAACAAATAAATAGGTTATCAGGATATTTTATCTCTCTCTTATTGGAAAGCAGACCACCAGTTTGCTTTTCACCTGTGTGGCATCACATAATTTTGTTTCTCCCTGGGTCAGTGGGCCTTAAGGGCATCCTAAAGAACTTACACGTATAGTAGAAAAGTGTAAGCCATGCTCCATGTGCTGCCAATACTGCTGCATTCTGCTTGGGAAAACAAGTCTTTATACATAAAATATTAACAATGAATATTTTTTTCAGTGGGTATTTTATTTATATGAGCCTGCATAAACATGTAAAAATATTAGGCATGTGACTCAAATTGAACTATAGTTCTAGTACTATAACATGCTAGGTTTGCAGTTTAATTTAGATGTGAGTCTTACAAATAAGTTACTCTTTTCCTTTTAAAAATTGTGGATTTAAGAGTAAGTTATAGTCAGCTTTTTGGGAATGTGACTGGTAGGCAAAGGGAGGTACCTTTATATTTCTGAGTGGATTTGTTTTGAAAATAATTATTAATTTTCTAGAGAATTAGAGAAGTAGATTACTGAATTGGCAGCTCAGTTATTTTGTCTGCATTGAGAATGATGATGCATGTTTTCAGATGGAACAGGAGTTATGTAAAGGGAGTCTCCCAGGTCCTGCCCATCTTTACTATGATGTGATTGGAGAATGAGCCACAGCTGATTTATGCATTGAAGACAGACTTGTTTCAAATTACCACTAATTTTTCAGGTGACTAATTTGCTGACTGAATAAACTGAACTGTCAGCTGAACATATTTTACTTTTTAAAAAATTAAAAAAATTTATTTTGTTTTTATTTTTACTTATTTTACATTATTTTTATTTTATTTTATTATAATTTTTTTTTTACAAGCTGAACATATTTTAATATTCAACTTGAGGAACTTGACCTAGAAAGGGATCCTGTTTGGGAAATAATCTGGGGTCTTTAATGTTAGTGAAGTAAATTTTTCTTATTTGTTTTAAGAACTTGTGAACACCTTAAAGCATTTATGGTTCTGAGTACTATAAATAAAACTTGATTAGTCATGACATAAAGTTACCACTTAACTTTAGGATCACTCTGGTTCTTTATTGGTTTCCAGACATAGTACTAATTAAATCCTAATCTCATTATTTTAGGCTTCACTAGGAATGAACTGTTGTCCATGTGTTACTTATTATAATAATGAGCATTTGGTGCTATGTTTTTTATTGTGGTCAAATATACATAGCATAAAATTTACCATCTTAAACCATTTTTAAGTGTACAGTTCAGTGGCATTGAGTACACTCACACTGTTGTGCAACCATCACCACTTTTCATCTCTAGAACCTTTTTTATCTTGCAAAACTGAGAACTCGGTACCCATGAGTCACTAACTCCCCATTCCCTCTTCAGCCTAGCCCCTGGCAACCACCGTCAGCCTTCTACCTCTGTGACTCTGACTCGTACAATATTTGTCCTTTTGTGATTGTTCATGACACGTAGCATCATGTCTTCAAGGTTCATTTGTGTTTTAGCAGAATTTTTTTCCTTTTCAAGGTTGATACTAGTCTGTTAATTGTGTATGCCACATTTTATTTATCCATTTATTCATCAGTTTTCAGCTGCTGTGAATAATGATGCTATGAACATGCATGAGCCTCAGTGCTATTTTTGTAAAGGCAGTGGGTAGCAGTTAACCCTTATATTTTTCATCTAAGTGTTGTTCCAAACGAAGAGAAAGATGTTTATCTTTTGGATTTTGGTGTGTGTGTTTTCTTTTAATTAAAAAAAACTTTTTAAAATTCAGATGAAATTTAAGGTCTAAATTTGATACTGCTGCTGTTTCATCACTACTAAGCCATATAGAGCAAGAAGTTTTTGATGGAGAAAATGTCATATTTAGAATCTAGTAGCAGTATAATTTAATTCAACCAACTAGTAGCATTTGATGGTACACTAGCTATAGCATTTTATATCAAAATGACTGTCAGATGCCTGAGCCTTAAAACTGTCTTCAAATCTTACTCATTTATTTGCTTGGGTGTGTGTCCTAGACATTCCACCCACATTCTAAACAGTCTTGTGAAAAGCTCTTTCTTATTATCTATGTATCGATCAATAGAACTGGGGTGGGGATTTTGTTTGGTAATTAAAATTGAGCTAATAAAATAGTTGTTTACATTTTAAAGGCCACCTTTGATGGAAGTTAGATGTAGGGAGGTTTGTAAGTACTGTACTCTTTTTTTTTTAATCCTCATCTGAGGACATGCTTATTGATTTTACAGAGAGAGGGGATGAGGAGGGAATGAGAGAGGGGGAGAAACATTAATTGGCTGCTGACTGTACTTACCCCGATTGGGGAAGGAACCCACAATGCAGGCATGTACCCTGACTGGGAATCAAACCTGCGACTCTTTGGTTTATGGGACGATGCTCCAACCAACTGAGCCACACCAGCCAGGGCAAGTACTGCATTCTTGAGGACAAAATGCGTTTAGGTTGGATATATTAGTTATTAGTCAATTCTTTGTATTATGTAGGGTTTTCCATGGATTGGTTCCTTCATCGCCATTTAATGCTTACCAATTATTAGTTGTATCTAATAGTCATGAAGGGGAAGAGAAAAGAGCTGTGAAGAGAATATGGGAAAAGCATACAGATATTGTAGGAAAATGTTTGGATCTCTTCTCAATTCCAGATCACTCGAAATGAAAGCAAAACACTACTTGGGGGATGGTATTTGATTTGTGGTTTTTCAGGCATACACTCTAGATTTGTACTTAGGTATACAGAACTGTTCATGCAGCCCCTCCGCTCAGACCAAACGTTCTTGCAAGCAGCTAATTGCCAACTTTGTGGTAAGTGGTGAGATAGTAGATTCTGAGTCACAGTACAGTTTCTGGAGAGTTGATAATGTACTTGCTATAATACAGATTTGACTGTAAGGGGCCAGCAGTACAGTTTGTTGAGCTCTGGGCCTAAGAAAAAGGAAGAAGTAAAATTGCATGTGTGAAAAGTTTTTGCAGTACGGCTGAGACTTTCTTGCTGTATTTCTGGTATAATTAGAGTGGATTTAAACACAAAGCATCAGACTTTGATGGTAGTTGACTACAGTGGAACATATGCCATTTGGATGATTAGCCTCCCCCTAGGTAAAACAGCTCTGAGGCTTCCCTTTCAGTTCCCTTTGCCTGAAAAATGTAGTGGGGGAAAAAAAGACCACTATTTTTTTGGTTGTTTTTGTTCTTCTAGGCTATATCTTTGAAAAATCAACATAGAATAACTGATACCAAAGAAATTGAGTTATGGTAGGCTCAAGGAGGGAATTTTTATCTTTTTTTTTGCAGTTGTCTGTTATATAAGTTTAAAACAACAGCAAAAAGTGACATTTCCTAGTAGTGGAAAATACTTTCAAGTTATAATGGTAGTATGACATTTGGCCGAGGTTCTTTAGGAAATACATAATGACCCCAATGTAGTACAGCTCCTTTCTTAGGTAATGTTTTTGGGTAGTGGAGATAAGGCAAACAGAAACAGTTTCATACTTGGGTCTAGAAAAATACTAGAATATAAAAATATGAGAATATGAAGATGGCCTATATAGTTTTAAAAAGCTTTATTGAGACATAATCTACGTATTATACAGTCAACCAGTTCAGTGGTTTTTATCATGCTCATTCCAGTTGTGCAAATGTCAGCATAGTCAATTCCAGTACACATTCATCACCCCTAACAGGAAATCCTACCTACTAGCAGTCACTCCTGAGCCCTCGGCAATAATAGCCTATTTATGTCTCTGTTTACCAATTTTGCTCATTTGAAATAAATGGAATCATACAAAATATGGCCTCTTGTGACTGGCTTCTTTCACTTAGTATAGGCTTCATCCATGTTGTAGTATGTATTGATACTTATTTTAGTTGCCAAAAAATAATGTTCCATTTCTTGACTATCCACTTTTATCCATTCATTAGTTGATGGACAGTTGGGGTTTTCCACTTTTTAAAATTATGAATAGCCATATAATACTGCTATGAACATTCATATATAAACTTTTGTATGAACATAGGTTGTCATTTCTCTTGGGTATATATATCCAGGAGTGGGAATTGCTGGGTTGTATGCTAACTCTGTGTTTAACTTTTGAGGAGCTGTCAGATTGTTTTCCAAAGTGACTGAACTATTTTACATCCCCACCAGCAGTACATGAAGGTTCCTATTTCTCCACATCCTTGCCAATATTTGTTACTATCTCTGTCTTTTTGGTTATAGTTTTGCTAGTGGTGGAAGTGCTGTCTCATTGTGGCTTTGATTTGTATTTCCCCCGTGTATGATGATGTTGATCATCTTTTATTGTGCTTATTGGCCATTTCCGTATCTTTCTTGAAGAGATGTCTATTTTGACCCTTTGCCCATTTAAAAATTAGATTATTTATCTTTTTTATTATTGAGTTGTAAGAGTACTTTCTATTTTCTGATGCAAGTCCCTTATTTAGATGTGTGATTTACAGATAGTTTCTTGGTTCTGTGGGTTGTCTCTTTTTGTTGTTGTGTGTAGGAAGGTTGTCTTTTTACTCTCTTGAAGGTGTCCTTTGAAGCATAAAAGTTTTTCATTTTGATGTGGTCCAATTTTATATGTTTTTTCTTTCATTGCTTGTATTTTTGGTGTCTAAGAACTATCACCTAACTGCAAGTCATGTGGCTTTACCCATATGCTTTCTTCAAAGAGTTTCATAGTTTTAGCTCCTACACATTTATGTCTATGATCTATTGGAGTTAATTTTTGTGTATGGTATTAGGAAAGGGTCTGACTTCATTCCTTTGCATGTGGATATCCAATTGTCCTAGCACTATTTGTTTAAGAGAGTATACTTTCCCCATTGGATTGTCTTGCCACCATTGTCAAAATCATTTGGCCATAAATATGACAGTATATTTCTGGAGTCTCTGTTCCATTGATCTGTCTGTCTATCCTCCTATACTTATATTAGTACCACATTGTCTTGATTACTGTAGTTTTGTAGTAAGTTTGAAGTTGGTGAATAAAGCTTTTCTACTTTGTTTTTCTTTTTCAAGGTTACTTTGGCTATTCTTGATCTCTCATGCATTTTCATGTAGATTTTAGGATCAGCTTGTTAAATTTTGGGTGGGGATGGGGGGTGAGGGGGATGGGGCAAAACCAGCTGTGGTTTTAATAGGATTGCCTTGAATCTTCTTGATCAATTTGGGGATTGTTACCATTTTATTTTATTTTATTTTATTTAAAAAAAGACTTTATTATGTTTAGAGAGAGGGAGAGAGATATCAATGTATAGTTGTCTTTCACCTATTTTAGCCATGGACCTGGCTAGAGACCTGGCTTGCAACCTGGTTATGTGCCCTGACTGGGAATCGAACCAGTGACCTTTGGGTTTGCAGGCTGGCACCATATCCACTGTGCCACCAGCCAGGCCCATTTTAATGGTATTAAGTCAATTCGTGAACATAAAAGTCTTTCCAGTTGTTTTAAGTTTTTAATTTCTTTAATCAGTATTACAGATTTTTAGTGTGCATGTCTTGCACTTCTTTTAAATTTTTCCTTTAGTATTTAAATCTTGTTGAAGCTATGATAAATGGAATTGTTTTCTTAACTTCATTTCTGGATTTTTTTTACTGCTGGTGTATAGAGACACTACTGATTTTTGTATATTGATCTTTTATTCTGCCACCTTGCAGAATTTTATTCTAGCAGTCTTTCAGTGGAGTCCTTAGGATTATCTATACACAAGATCATATCATCTGCGAATAAAGATACTTTTGCTTCTTTCCAATCTGGATGCCTTCGATTTGTTTTTCTTGCCTAACTGCCCTGATTAGAACTTCTAGTACAATATTGAATAGAAATTGCAGTAGTAGACCTCCTTGTCTTAGAAATTGCAGTTTCTAAGTAGATGCCCTTTATCATGTTGAGGAAATAGCCTTCTATTCCTAGTTTGTTGAGTGTATTTATAATGAAAGAGTGTTGGAGTTTTGTCAGATGTTTTGCTGACATAAGTTACTTTAAAATGACCATTTTTCCCTTTTTTTCTTTTATCTGCAGAAATTGACTTGCATACCAAATGTGTGGTGGATGTAGATGCAAACAAGGTTATTCTTAACCCTGTAAATACGAATCTTTCCAAAGGAGATGCCCGGTAAGTTAAAAAACAGTGTTATGTTCAATAGATTTTTAAATGACTGAAAGCAACAATGGCTATTGAGTTGAGTTCATCTGAGGAAATACTGAGTGCTTACTATGTAGAGACATGTTGTTGTCAAGTTGTAGAGATGAGATCTATAATATGGAATGACTAAGTGCCAGAATGAATTTTTTAGATTCTATGAGGAGCTCAGAGAAGAGGTTAGGTGGCTTTTGAAGGAGATGATACTGGCTGGAGGATTACCTAAGAAGTTAATGGAAAGTAGTGGGGTAGAAAGGAAGGCTTGGTAGTTGTTCCTCAGTTTAGGTGGCTTTTACTTCTGGGAGCTCGAATCCTGTGTGTCAGTCAGCCCATTTCAAGTGCTGCCTTCTGCCTGGAGGCATTCCTGCCACCCTGACTGATTCTGTTTAAAATTCCTGTAAACTATAATTTTTACTACCTAATTCAATTATTATGAATTGTTTTGGATTGTTCATTGTAGCTCTCCAGTGGAAGTTAAGGCCTTGGATGGGAGGGACTCTCTGTCAGGGGTTGAGGACGGATACTTGAGCACCACTTTCAGATTTGGGTCATAGTATGAACAAGAGGGAGGACAAGAAGGTGTAAAGAAAGTGAATTTGAGGAAGAAGGAAGAGATAATTAGTTTATCTCAATAAATGCAGGAAATTAGTTTAATTAAATAAACTGGGATCAGATTATAGAAGACCTTGAAAACAGATCAGGAAATTTGTCCTGTATTTTTCATGGGTAAGATGTCATCTTTGACAGATTTTGAATATTGTGATTAAGGAGGCGGATGAGAAAAAGTTGCCAGTCGGCAGTGTAGGGGAGTGGGTCAAAGTGGGAAAAGACTGGCTTTTTAGTAGGGATTAGCTATCTCAGAGATGTTTTTGTACTGACCTGGGAAGTGGAGAGCACAAGTTAGTGCCTGCCGTGCTGCTTCGCTAGTGGATACTTATTCATAAATCCTTGTAGAACCAATGTTGTGTGTAGAAATACATACACCATAAACGTTCTTTGGAGTTTGGTCAAATTGAGTTGACAAAAACACTTGACCTTGAGTTACAAAATCTGAAATGGAATCCTATGTTATGGCAGCTATTTTTAACTGTTTTGAGCCTCACCCGTGTGATGCCTGCTTTACCTGTCTCATAGAGGTGTTTTCTGGGGATCAAATGAGTGATCCTGGAAGTACTTTGTAGTGTTTCATAAATGGTCAGTTTTGTTATTATTGATGTGGAGATAGTTCTTCAGCATCTCTAGCCCACGGGCACTATCAGATATGAGTTACTAGACAGTGAAGGGTATAGATGTGTCAGAAATAATACTGGGATTTTGAAGCCACTGATTGAATAATCTATTGACTGAGTATTAAAATCATTCATTTTGGGGGCTGTTTATTGCCCTTAAACTTTTTAAATCTGTAGGCTATTGCTGTGTTTGGAAGTACGGGTACCACTGAACAAACTCGGCATTATCTTATGATAGAGAGAGTTTGGGCTTTATACACAGACTGACAGAGATTCAGATTCTGGCTTTACTAGTTGCTAGCATGGTTACCTACCCACCTGTGCTCCTTACTTATAAAGTGTTAGTTTTCTGTTGCCGCATGACCATTACCTCAGAAGTGGCTAAAAGAATGATAATCACTTATTATCTCATGATTTCCGTATGTCAGGAATTCAGACAGGGCACAGTGGGAAGCATCTCAGCTCCACGTTGTCTGGGGCCTCCCTGGAAGGCTTGAAGGCTGGGGGCTGGAGCCACCTGGACAAGGTCTCATAGTCGATGCTGCCTGTTGGCTGGGGATGTCACTGCGACAGTGGGCAGAGTGCTACTCACAATCTGATGGCAGGTTCCAAGAACAGGCATCTTAGAGAAAGGGTGAAAGCCTGGTGGAAACACCGTTGTTGTCTATGTCCTAACCTTGAGCGTCATGCTATGTCACTTCTGTCACATTTTCCTGCTCAAGGCTGATGAAAAGCTACATGGTTTTAGGAAGAGAAAACGGACTTATCTCTCACATCCAATAGGAATGTCATTGTCACATTAAAAAACAGTTGGGATTGGATACGTATTGTGGCTGTCTTTGGAAAACAGTCTGCCACAGGTGTGCCATAGTATCTGCCTGATAAGGTTATTGTGAGAAAACAATAAGCACATAGAAACTAAAAAGAAAGTTTTCCTTTTCTTTTGAGATCTTTAAATCTCAGGGATTTGTGAAAGAATTAAATAGTACTTTTTGGTTCCATAGAATATCTTGCATGGCTCTTTTTTCCCCTGTATGCTGAAAATGCACATTGAGTGCTACTCAGAGCTGTAGAGTACCATCTGATGAAAACTTAACAGTGCAGCTTCCAGTAAGGTTAGTATGTAATGGTCTTTGTTGAGGTAGTGTTAAGAAGCACACAGCTTTTTGTAAAAAAACAGATTTTTATTGAAATATGTAATATACATGTAGAAAAGTGTATATAATGTGATAAATTTTTGTTAAACATACTCTATAACAAATACCCAGGTGAAAAAACAAGAGCATTACTAGTGTGACAGAAGACCATCTCATAATAAGTGCTTTTTCTTTTCATGGAATAGCAAGGTTACAAGAGAAACAGAAGTTTTGGGATGTAGCAGTTCAGTGGTTCACCTCATTACATTTGAGGAAAACTAGGAAGGCATACATTAAAAGCCATTTGAAGTCCTGGTTGGTGGCACAGTGGATAAGGCGTCAGCCTGCAAACCCCAAAGGTCACTGGTTTGATTCCCTAGCCAGGGCACATAACCAGGTCGCAAACCAGGTCTGAAGCCTCTCCCTTCCCCTCTCTCTCTCGAAATAATAAATAAAATCTTTAAAAAAGCTATTTTATACTATATGAGATTAATTATAGTTTAGCTTATAGAGTGACTGACTAAGCTATACTTGTAGCTGGAGAGCTGGGGATTTGAAATGAACCCCTAAGTGATTTGAGTCAGTTTGAGTACTTAAGTCAAAAAGGCTCAAATTAAAATTTTTCTTTAAAAGCCACAATATCCTTGCTTTTAGCATAGAATCCAATTCTATTAATCTGAAACTGTGACTCATTTTATTTATTGTAAAAGATTTTATTTATTTTAGAGAGAGGGGAAGGGAGGGAGAAGGAGACAGAGAAACAGTGAAGTGTGAGAGATACCTGGCCTGCACCCTGGCATGTGCCCTGATGGGGAGCTGAACCAGCCACCACTTGGTTCACAGGCTGGGGCTCAATTCACTGAGCCACACCTGCCAGGGTTAAAGCTGTGACCAATTTTATCTGTGTATTTAAAACAGAAATTAGTATATGTTGAAAGTGAACATAAATTTTAAAACAATGGTTTATCTTTTTAAAATTAATTTTGTATTACCTTCTGAAAGTTTCGTAATTTGATGTTTATGCTTATTAAAACTGATAGAAACCAGGGTTAAATAAATAGGTAAACCATTTCCAGTTTAACAGCTCAATCATGGAGACTTGGGAAACATTTTTGGTATTTTATATATGGAATTTCAAAACTCTTCTGAAAAATAAGGTGCTTAAAATTCAGATAATTGGTAGTAAAAGGCTACTTTGGAGCCAGACATCTTTGATTGAATCCCAGCTACATCGCTTTACATGTGTGATATGGAGCAAGTCATTTAATTGCCCTTTGCCTCAGTTTATTCATCTGTAAAATGGAGATTATAACCTGTCTATAGGTTGTTATAAGGATTAAACAAGTTAAAAATGTGTAAAATTGCTGTGTCAATATATTTATAATGAGCCTTAAATAAATATTAGCTATTATCTGAATATTATTGTTATTATGTCCCATATTTAAGTTGTAGTCCATGTAATATTTAGTGAGCTATTTATTATAGAATATAATTTCATAAAGGAGGTAAAAAACTTTTAACCCCAAATGTATTCATTTTAATACTAATATATGCCTATCAAGAAATTATCTAGTTCAAGACCACTTTCAAGGATCATTTCTATAGTTTGTTACTAGAGAAGTTTCTCTGAACATGTGGGTGAACCCACAACCACAAGGAGGAGGTGCAGTGTCCTCTTCTGAGCGTGGAGCCAGCTTTTGGTGTTGTTTTGGCAATTGCCATTTGCTATTGATGATCGTTCTTCTCTCTCTTTTTGAGAGAGTAAGAGGGAGAGAACAGTCTGAGTAGGAAAAAAAGAAAGAAAGAAAAAGAAATTACATAGCTCTATAAAATTTTCAGCTTTGCAAAGTCAGAAATTTAATTTTTTCTAGTTTGCTCAAAGTTGATGGAGCTCTTAAGGACTAACACGCCATCTGTTAGAGAGATTTTATGTTTACAATGAATGAAATACTATGTTTACAATGAATGAAATATTAATCCTTGCAATCTGGGCTTCTCTTCTCAACTTGGGAAACCAAGTCAAAACATTGCTAGTGAACATGAGTAAGAACAAAGGGACATTTTATCAAATATAGAAAAGATTAAGGAGGAACTCTTTCTATTCCACAGCATGTGATTCAAACATTTTAGTGACTAAAATATACCAAATCAGTCTTTCTCTTATACTTATTGTACTGGATACACACTGGCATATTTACTCTATTTATTTTCTCATGCGCAACTACACTGCTTATACCACTGCTAGTGCAATTAAATGCCTTTTTGGAATTACCTTTGTCCTGCATCAAATTAGTTTTCTGGATTGGTCCTTGGGGTTTTCCAAATCTTTATCAGCAACATGTGTACACTCATCTTTTAAATGACTAATTTGTTATCTATTCTTAGTAGATTTTTTTTTATATTAGTATATATTTTTAAGATTTTATTTATTATTTTCAGAGAGAGAGGAAGGAAGAGAGGCAGAGAGGGAGAGAGACATCAATGTATGGTTGCCTTTCACCTGCCTCCAGCCACAGACCTGACTGGAGACCTGGTTTGCAACCTTGTCATGTGCCCTGGCTGGGGAATCAAACCAGCGACCTTTGGGTTCGCAGGCTGGCACCTTATCCACTGTGCTACCAGCCAGGGTTGTTCTTAGTAGATTTTTACAAGTGTAATTCTTAATGTGTGATTCTTAGCATTTAGTAGTGTTTTAAGTCCCTTTTGTAACTAATTAGAATAGTACCATAATGTGTAACAGTTCTCTTTTAAATAACAAAATAAACCTTTGTTATTTTTGTTGGAATTATATCTTAAAATTAATTAAAATTTTATTCTGTAATAAAATATTAATGTTAGTCTGTCATTGTGATAGGATAAAATGGTTTCCTTTTTAACTATCTTTTTCCTTTTTTTATTGAATTTATCAGGACGACACTGGTTAACAAAATTATACAGGTTTCAAGTGCACAGTTTTACAACACATCTGTACACTGTACTGTGTGTTTGCCACCCAGCTCAAGTCTCTGGCCATCACCATTTAACCCCCCTAACCCCTCCCCCTGCAGAGGTGGTTTGTGTCACTTCTGTCTGCTTGGGATTCATTGACAAGGGGAGATCAGATGACCAGACAGACCTACCTTTGTGAATGCCTAGAGGGAGAAGTTTCAGAATAGTTTCTTAGGCTAAGCTTTATCTTCTGCCTTTTGCCTCATTCCTCTACCCACCAAACAGGCCTTTCCTGATAACTCGGGATAAAGGTTAAGATACTTAAAATGTTTTAAAAGGGAGTAAGTTGTGATTTCCCATGGAGAATGGCAGCCTCCACTTCAATGAAATAGTTTTGTGATACAAGTTATGTATAGGTGAGTTTGGAAATGGGAATGCATTTTCCCATAAGAATCAATAGTTGTTTCTAGTAAAAATGCTGTTCTTTTTTTAAAAAGTGACTAGTTTGACCCATATACTCACACTTTTTATATTTTGGTCTATAGTGGAAGTACTTCATAGCAACTTCCAGTTTTGTCACACATATTAAAAAGATGTGTATCTTGAGATTGAATAAAATTAATCATGTTTAGTCCTAATTGTGGACATTTTCAAGTGAAAAGAATTTTATTTCTTTTGGTGCAGTGTGTGGTGATAAAGAATGTGAGGGCTACAGAAACTGGTATACTTTGGTGTCACTATGCCAAAGGTGTCAGAAGTGTTTCTAGGTAACGCTTGTTTTTGTACCATTGTTTTTGTACCATTAGTACAGTTTCAACGGAGTGAAAAAGCCAAATGTTTCAGTATTACAAAAATAGTTTGACCTCCGGACTTCTGAAAAGCACCACAATTTGAGAATCATGTTTAGGAAGTAATCTAATTCACAAGCTCTAAGAAATGAGTGAATTTCTTTATTTTTAAATCACTTTATTGAGATATACTATGCACGCTACATAATTTACTCCCTTAGTTCAGTGATTTTTTAAATGTTGACCTTGACAAAGAAAACACCTGTTGAGAAGGGCTCCTGGTGGCTAATTGGGCTCAAATTACAAAACCAAAACCAAAACCAAAACCAGAGCTAGCAGCTATTGCCAAACCAGGCTCATCATGCAAGCTGCATTTCAGGGAGAAGGCTGCACCAAACTGCTCACCTGCATTGTATTTCTGCAGTTTGAGCCTACCCATACAAAGGAGTTCCTGGAATTATATTTCAACCAATGGGACTGAGACTTTCCCTGCCCAATCAGAGCTGCATAGCTGTAGCCTCATTGGCATCATCTCTTACCATCAGGGCAGCTTCATTTTGATGTCAGGACAGTACTTTTTGGACTAATGAAACTGAGGATTTGGAGCCTTTATTTGCATGGGAACAGACCAATCAGTGGCCAGGGATAGGGACTTTTCTTTTTAAATTTGTACTTATTGATTTTAGAGAGAAAAGGAGAGGGAGGGAGGGGGTGAGAGAGAGAGAGAGAGAGAAATATCGATTTGTTGTTCCATTTAGTGGTGCATTCAGTGGTTGATTTTCTATGTGTTCTGATGGGGAGGGTGGCAGCATCAGACCAGCAACCCTGGCGTAGCAGGACAGTACTCTAACCAACTGAGCTACACAGCCAGCACCAGGACTTTCTCTAAGTCAGCTCCCTTCTGGCTCAGGAGAGCACATGTTCCCTTTCCACCGAAGACCTCATTTTTCTGGACTGGAGCTGAAACACTGAAGATGTCTCAGCCTTGCACAGTGTAGTTGAGCCGTCATGGCGTACGGGACCAGAGCAGAGCAGAACTGACTAGCCGGACAGGGGTCAAGGGCCACTTCATCTGGAGGGTTACCTCACTGCTGTCTTTCCACATCTGTGCTGTTTCCTAATGGAAATGGAACACTATTGAGCTGTTTGCACTGAGTAAAGTCTTTTATCACACCCCAAATTGGCGATTCCTGTTGGCTTTTGAATTGGCACCAACTACCACTAGCTGATAGGGATTTACCAATTTATGCAACCAATACCATTATCTAGTTTTATGACATTTTAATCATCCTCTTAATCTACTTTCTGTCTCCATAGATTTAAGATTTCCCTGTTCTGAACATTTCATGTAAATGAAACTGTACAGTTTGTGGTCTTTTGTAATTGGCTTCTTTTACTTAGCATAATGCTTTGGAGGTTTGTTGTGGCATTTACCGGTACATTCACTTTTGTGGTGGAGGATGTTTCATTGTATTCTATTTTGTTTCATTAATCTGTTGGTGAATACTTGGGTTGTTTCCACTTTTTGGCTAATTAGGAATAATGCCGCTGTGAACATTTGTGTAAAAATCTTTGTGCGGACATATGTTTTCTTTTCTCTTAGATACATATCTAGAGTAGAATTGCTGGGTTATATGGTAACTCTATGCTTAACATGTTGAGTAACTGCCAGATTGTTTTCCAGAGCAGCTGCACCATTTATATTCCCACCATCAATGTATGAGGATTCTAATTTCTCTTACTTTTAAAGAACTCATTTACTGTAAGGAAAATGGTGGTGACTCTGGCTGATTGAAGAGTGCATAGCCCTGCCTGAAGGCATTCAAATTACAACTGAAAAGCAAAACAAAACATTGTGCTGTTCAAACAAAACAGGTCTTGGCCAGATTCAGTCCTTGGCTACTGATTTGGAAACCCAGGTTCTAGCATACTTTTCTTTTGAGCAGTACTGCTTGTAAGGTTTTTAAAAAATGAGAAAAAATGTTAAAATATAGTATACAAAAAGGTTTAAAGAATAAAATACTTTTTATGTGACTATCACTTAATTTCACAAATCATTACCAGTACAACTAAAGCCTTCAATGAACTCCCTGCCAATTTTAACCCCTTTTCTGTCTAGGACAGTTCACCGCTTATCAGAATTTGATTTTTTATCCATTCCTTGTATCTCTTTACATTTTCACTATATATATTTGTAAATTGTTTGTGCAGTATTATGTGTTCACGAATACCGTTTTCTAGTGAAATGTCAGATTAGAAATGGGCCTCAAAATGCTGACTACTCAAAGTATGATGCCTGGGGTTTTTTTGTTTTTTTTTTTTTTTTTTTTTTTAAGATTTTATTATTTTTAGAATGAGGGGAAAGGAGAGAGAGATAGAGAAGGGGAGGGACATCAATGTATGGTTGCCTTTCACCTGCCTCCAATTACGGACCTGGCTGGAGACCTGGCTTGCAACCTGGTTATGTGTCCTGGCTGGGAATTGAACCAGCAGCCTTTGGGTTCACAGGCCGGTGCCATATCCATTGTGCTACCAGCAAGGGTAGCACAAAAGACAAAAGACAAAAACAAATTGTGTTGAAAGGAGCTAAAAATAACATCACAAATTTCTCTTGAGGAGGAAAAGTAAAAGTTGGTGTTTTATCAAATATCCTGTTCCTCCTTTTTTCCTCTTAAAAAACCAAAACAGAATGGACGGGCGGGGAGGGGGACAGAGGGGAGCAAAAACGGGATGGATGTAATACAACAACAATAAAATTTAAAAAAATAATAATAATAATAAAATAAAGTTATCCCTGATGTGAAAAAAAACAAAACAAAACAAAACAAAACAAAATAAAAGCTTTTTCCCCCAGTCTGTTATTTGTGGTATATTTCAAGCAAGCGTGACCTTGACAATTGTTTTTGTGTACTTGCAATTCCTTTAAGAGGCTGTAGGTCAGTGAGCTTGTTCAGTGGTGACTGTGCTTGAACACCAAAGCTGAAACCTGAAAGGGAAAGAAATCCTCAGTATAAATTGCACTTTTCAATCTGTTGGTCATTTAACCCATTTTCTTTTTTTGCCCCATTTTCTATGGTGTGTGTTTGTGTGTTAACATTATAAACATGAATATGTTAATTTAGATTCTCATATAAGTCTTTCCCTTATTACCCTGCTGCATCAGCTGTAAGATTTTAAGACCAGAATTTTCTGAAGTAGAAGACATTTGGAGAGTTAGACTTTAAGATCTTAATGAACCTGAACACTGATTTCTGTATTATTTTGTGAAGTGTTCTGTTCGTTCTTTAGTTTGTGTTAGGGAGAGTCTCCAACATGGACAGAATAAGCTGTAGATAGTATAGTTATGCAAGATATTTTGATGTTTTATAGTAATAATATGATTCTTTCCCCTCTTTTTCATTTGGACATGTTTTAACCTAGTGATTAATTGATAATGTGAATGTTATAACTGCCAGTCTAGTGAGAAGAATGTCTGAGATGTTGATTTCAACTAGTACTAGTTAGTAAAATCATTAAAAATACTTCTGTGCCTTCTCATGGTTTATTAGACATCAGTTTAGCCAAGATTATTTGGTATTTACTGAATGCCTAATATGATCAAAGTATATTCAGTCCTTCTTTGGAGGTTCAGAATATATATACATGTACATGTACTCTGAATATATGTATTCTTAATATATAATTCAAATATATGCAAAATTAAGTGAGGTTAACCCATACATACACATTTTTCTTGCAAATGTACTGAGTAATGCTACTGAGGGAAGGGCCTTATGCCAATAATTGTTTTGAAATATATGAAATCTGCTTTTAGCATTCTAAATGAAAAGATAGATAGAACAGGTCTTGTTTGCAAGATAAATTCAAGACCTACTTACCTACCAAAAGCAGAAAAAAAAATACATGAAATCTTTTTCAGACTAATTTCTTGTGAGTGGAAGGCATCATTGGGCCATACTAGATAATGACATTTAAAATTTCTCTACTGCTATACAGATGCTAATTTAAGTAAAGATTTTAATTGAAGGAAGTCATGCAAAATGTAATTATGGCATGTACAATAGACCTGTTTGTTCTCTTTGCTGCAAAATGACTTGAGTGAGACTAATAATTCTGCCCAAATAGAATTTATTCCTCTGGAGAATGGTATGTGGTATGTTGTAATTTCATCAAGAGGCTCTTCTTAGGGGAGCCTGCCCATCCTAATCATGTCTGAGTGAAGTGAGGAGAGCCCTGGTCTATGAACTCTTAAAATATACTGTAACCATTGATTATACAAATCATTTATTACTTTTGAAAATAGTTGTGAAAATGAATCAGGGAGACTCTTAATGACCAGAGAGGTACTAAAATATATGTGGTTGGATTCATATCATTGCATAGTTAATGGTAGCAGATAATCAAATAACAATAAATTCAGATTTTTTGAAGTTCTATCAGCAAAGGCTAGTAAGTTAGTATGAATGTTTAGTAGGTGATTAGTAAACCTATATGAACAAAAATTAGATGGTTATAGTAGAATTTATGATAATTTAGCATTGTTATTAAATATATAAATATTTCATTCATGCTTTTATTGGTATGACAGTAAGAAGAAATAAACATTTTTAATACAAGGAAAGAGTATCACTGTGCCTGATATAACTTGGATACTAACATTTGTTTTAATGAGGGTCAGGGTTATGTGTATATGGTTAGTTACTAGATTAAGCAAGTTATAGCTAATAGGAATTAAATGCTTTGAATTTCTCCAGAATTTTGGATTCAGCATAAAATTGTCAAGACAGTATATGACTGAAAGGTCACAGGTTTGATTCCAATCAGGGCACATACCTCAGTTGTGGGTTGATTCCTAGTCTGGGTGCGTGTGATCTCTGGTCTCTTCTCTTGAAAAGCAATGAAAAACGGGCCTCAAGTAAGGATTAAAAAATGCCCCCTGTTTCGAAATTATCCCCAGTTAGTAGTTGGAAGGGTGATTTATGGGTCTGGGAGTTGGGTTTTATGAAGACTATTTCTCAGGACAGTGGTGGAGTTGGTGGTGGCGGCTCATCACCATCAACTCCACCATTAAGTGCAACTTTCTAGTAATAAACATCCTGTTCACCCGATGACAGTCTGTTGTTTATTCCACAGTAGCACAGCCTTTATTTTGCTTTTGTTGCTTGAACAACCTTTTGTTTCAGTGTGGTTTCATTGATTATATTTTAAGTTTGCTCTTTCCCAATGATCTAATATTAGGATCATACTATAGGATAACTTTCCTTTGGAAAGAATTTCCTAAAGATTAGATAATTCTGTTTGTAATGTATAGAATAGATTTACAAGATGGGGCTGCCATAGGCTACCTTTACCTATAGATATGTTTTGTTTGGCTTATAGTTCCCATATGTAAAAATCAGGACTTTCATAGAAAAATTCAGATTTGCAGATTTTAACTAAAAAAAAATATATATATATTTTTTAACAACCTGAAAATCAGGGAACACAGAGCTTGCTGCCTCTAACAAGGCCATGAGCTCTACAGGTCCTCAGCTGGTTAATGCTCTCATTTGTGTTATTTGCCTGACCTTTGTAGACCTTTCATTTAAAAACCCTTGGTATAGATTTTTTTTTTTAAAGATTTTATTTTATTATTTTTTAGAAAGAGGGGAAGGGAGAGAGGCAGAGAGGGAGACAGACATCAATGTACGGTTGCGTTTCACCTGCCTCCAGCCACAGACCTGACTGGAGACCTGGTTATGTGCCCTGGCTGGGGAATCGAACCTGCGACCTTTGGGTTTGCAGGCTGGCGCCTTAACCACTGTGCTACCAGCCAGGGCATAGATTCTTATTGGCTTCAGTCACAAAACATGTCTTTTCCTGACCTTGGCCCTGGGTTTGGGGCTCACAACACTTTTTGAGACATCAGCTTCTACCCTGTAATATGTTATATTTTCAATTTTTCTTTACTTTATCAGGGTTAGCCATGTGACTTCCATAACTGTTGTTGATATGACTTTATTTATAAGTTATCAAGTGTTCAGCTTAATACATTATTTTGATTTGAAAAAATGTAAAACTGCTACTCTTTTACTAAATATATATTTATACTTACCTGTTTTTGTCTTGGAAAAGAGTTATTTTTCTACAAAATGTTATCATGTTAACATAATAAATCTTGCTGTTTTAAATAAATTAATAAAATGTTTTATAAGTTTCTCAACTTACATTTCTAATTCAGAAAATTTCCAAAGGCTATAATCCACATTAAAAAAAAAGTTCTTAAGTGTCCTCAATAATTGAGTTTAAGAGAGTCCTGATACCAAAGAATTTAAGAATCTCTGGTCCTAAAGGATATGTATTAGCCTGGACTTTGAAGTATGTAACACTATTTAACCAAGACATTTTAAGCAAAAAATTATGAATTCAGGGTTCCAACTTAGAATGATGCCAAGATATGTAAACTTCTCTTCACTACCTTTTGGAGTATGGAGTCAGGAATTCTCTGGTTCTAAGCCTTTCTGATTGTTCTCTTGGTCTTGGCTGAGCCAGTGTGTTGGGAGAACAGAGGGAAGGGGACTGGAAGAACTAAGATGGAATTTTGGTGCAGTTTGGAATTTGGTGGGGCTTTCAAATGAGATTCAGTAGCTAGATGGGTAAGAGAAAGGCATCACGAGGAGGAAAACTGGGGTTTCTTGGACTCTAGCGGGGGATGGAAATAACCTTATCCTTTCCTGTAAGAGGCAGATGACCTGGAAGAGAAGACCTAGGCCACAGAGTCCTGAGGTTTCCCCTCCCTCTTCTTTTCTTCCAGCCCTCAGTCACCCACTCACTGCTTGTCCCCCGCAGAGGAGTACGGAGGGAATCTTTTTTTCCTTCCTCTTTCCACCTGGACTTACTCTGTCCTCATCTTCTATCATTGGAGTAATAGAACTGTCAAAGGAAGATAGGAGTGGAGAAGGGCAATTCTTTTGCTTTCACTGTGGTGAGATAGAAAGGTAGACAGGATGGAGAGAAATTCCGCATACCCGTAACCAGGGCAGAGGCATTCCCAGGCCAGTTCATTTGGGAGCTGTCCAAGTTGGACGGTTCGTATAGTCGGGGCACACATATCTTTTTATTATTCTCTGGTTGCAAACACCTGTCTTGTCACTCCCACTATTTTATTTTTTTGGATTCCTTTGGTTTAGGAATTGAATTATTGCAAATTATTATCTTCATAAAAATAGTGGGGATACCAAAGAATTTACAGTTGTGTTAATATCTAGCAAAGGTTTAGGAAGTTGAATTTGAACTTGCAAACTGGAATTTTTATACTGATTTTATGCAATAACACATGTGTATCTAGTTCTCCATTAAGGTAAAACTTTTCCTTTTTATTTTTTTAAATTATCAAGTTTTTAAAACATAAATTATCCCTTACGGAATGAAAACCATTGTAAGAATCTGTGCATAGTAGCAACTGTTTTTGTTATTGTGTGTTATTACGTTGTTTGATTCACATGTTCTTCTGTGTAGAAAATTGCATGACTTGATGTTTTGGACATATGTAACAAATGAACTTCCTTCCTCAACTTCATTCCTATGAAGTGTTACCACACCAGAAACCCATGTGTAAGCAGAATCTTTGGGTGTCACTTGTTCCGTCATTATCACCCTTGCAATGTGCTTATACTTGGGGATTGGAAGCTGCAATATAATGGGAGGGACCAGGCATTTGATACACATTTGGCACTATTTCACATTAGTCATTCTAATTAAGTTATGTAAGTAGTACAGGAAAATACTATTGTGTGAAATCCTTTCTCTGAAAGTTAGATTTATTAGGACTGAACCCAGTGGTCACCTTTTTCTGTTTCGTCAGGAAGGATGCTTAACAGTCGGATACTGGGACAGACTGGTTAAGATGAAGTCATATCCTGGCACTGAGCTAAGACTTTCGGCCTTGCCGTTTCCATGAGCTTTACTGAAGTTTCCGGACTCTGATGTCGTCTTTATCCCCTGCATGCGACACCTCTCACGTGCCGCTTCAGATCCTCTGGACCTGCCCAGAGCCTTTGATCACTTTTCAGCTCTGGCTGTTGCCAGCTCCAGCTGGACCCTGACCAACTTTACGTGGACATAATCTGACACCTCATGCCTCATTCCCCTTGCCCCTCTTCCTTGCGGCTGTCCTCCATGATAAGCCTTCAGGCTTTGCTTTCTGAGGAATCCATGCTACAAATATCCTTTTTATATGCTTTTGATTTATATAGAAGTTGGGTTCTCTTGCTTATATATTAAACTGTCAGTGGACTTGATGTATTTTGGCCCAACCTGATACTACTAATAAAGACCTGAGCTTAAAAACAAGGGAGAGAATAGGTCTATTCTTCATCGAGTGGATTAACTTGTAGACTTACCAACCTTGTAAGCATTAGGAAGGATCTAGGATTAAGGTACTGCCAGTGAAGTTTAACCATCATCATTGCTGGTAAGGACAGGAAAGAGCCAGGCAGGTTGAAGGGCCTCAGACTAAGACTCAGGCTAGGGTCTGAGTTCTGGGTCTAACGTTCACCACCTGTGTGACTTTGGGAATTTATGTCACCTCTGTGAGCTTCAGCTTCCTTTTCTGTAAAATTCAGGTGATAACACCAAAATGTGGATCTTGTAAAGATTGCTGTGAGTGTAAATGAGTTACTTTATGTAAAATGCCTGACATGTAGTTAGATACTTGGTAGATTGTAGCTTCTTAATTTATTCTGGCCAACTTTCTTTATAAACATTTTATTCATTGAAATATGTCATGTTTTAAGTAATTTTTTCCCCAAACAACACTGGTACATGCTAGATAGGTGTTCAGTAAATATTTATTGGCTGAGTTAGACATGTAGTAAACTATGATACATGTTCCTAATAACAAATCATGATGCCCTTTGGCTTTTAGTTGTCAATAATGGTAAGTGACAAGCTATGGTTCTGAATGTAGTTTCTTAACCTTCCAGATAGCAACTACAAGGTGTTTATTTATGGGGTTGTGGGTTTCCTCTGAAGAGCATCAATTTACATAATACTGCCCAGAGATGGTTTCCTTGTTCTGAGCTAAGAGCAATTATTATCATAGTAAAAGGAACTAGGTGGTTAAGGTCCTTGAAAGCTTAGAAGGCATAAGTAATGCAGAGACAGTACAGCATTCTTGGAAATATTAGAAGTGAACAGGGAATTTAGTTTTTGGATTTTCTCATAGATGATAAAAAGCATTATATTTATAGGCATTATTATTGCTTACAGTGTGCTGGATCCTTTCCAAGAGTTTTACCTACAATTACAACAAGATGTAGGCACCATGATTATCTCAAAATTTTCAGAAGGGTGGTGAGGCAAAAAGGTGTTAATATGATTTCACAAGATCACACAATTAGTAAGTGGTGGAGCTGGGATTTGAATTCGGGCCTGTCTGAGTTTATCTCTCCAAGGCCAGATATGCTCACTGCTTCTCATTGCCTTCTAAGATTTTACTGAAGAAATGTTTAATCTTTAAATGTTTGAAAAAAATATACTTGGTTAGTTTAGGTTAGAGCAAAACTATAGGCATTCAGCAAGAATTGATTGATATGTCATATGTGCAACCCTGGCAAGGTGCCTGATAAGGGAAAGATACATGACATACTCTTTTTTTTTTTTTTTTTTAAAAAAAAAGGAACTTACATTCTGGAGTTAGAAAAAGCTGTATACAGCTAAGTATATTATATTCATTAATTTATTCAACAGCTGCTAATTGTCTTCTGTATGCCAGGATGGTGTTGATCCTGAACAAAAGGAAATTTGATTGCAGGCTTCCTGGAGCATATTAGTCTAACAGGAGTATTATAAACTGACCTAAGCCATTTTGGCCCTCTACAGTGAGATATTAGTAACCTCCTATGATTAGAGCTAGCGGGAGCTTACAGTCCTTCTCTTCATAGCCACACTCTCAGGGGTATGTTACCATGGATTCTGCTGAATTCTGCCTCACATTTTTTAGCAGGCATTGGTCATACAGCCTATTCCTATAAGTTCAATGATGTCACAGCTCTCAGACTGTCACCTTACTAGAAAGTTTCTGTTGAAACAAATGTGCCAGGATTTTATACCCTTTGGTTAGAATTATGTGACAGAACCTGAATTCAGGTCTGGGTGGAGGCCTAGGCCAAGGACATTAATACCAGTGGCACAGGATGCTAGGTTTGTTAGAGTCTTATACTTTGTTCTCCCAAGAATGGAGGGACCTGTATAATATTTCTAGTTCATTTTTCATGGTTTGTGATGTTTCTGGATAGTTTTAACACTGTGTATTTTACTGGTGAAAAACTTCCTGACATTCTTTGTGCTGATAAACAGACCCTCTAGAATTGATTAGAAAAAAGATGGCTGAAGGCATGTAAAACCTTTTTTTAGAGAAATTCTAAATCTATTTTTGCCATTATCCCCTTTGGCACTGTGGTAAAGTCTATGGACCCTTCTCAGAATAATCTTTCAAAAGTGTAAAATGCAAAGGATTACAAAAGAAAACACATATAATGAAATATAGTTATCAGAAATATTTAAAAATATGTGTTATAATAACATGTGTTTCTTCATTACTGTATTAACTAACAAAGATCTAGTGTTGGGAATAATTGCTTTAATTTCAAAGTTGTGATGCATGTAAACGCAAGACATTTGCAACAATTGACATGAAGAGAGCTGTGTTTTCTGTTGGTGACAAGGTCACTGCTACTACTGTTCCTATTACCTACATTTGTAATTGAGGGTAATCACTAAATTTCAGAAGTTAGCACAAATTTAAGCAAAACTTTTTTCCTATCTAGCCTCATCAATGCCCATTCATTCTATTCAGGTTAAGAATCCCTACTCTAGAGTGTGCTTTTTTTTTTTTTTTAATGGAGGAAGGGAGGGAGAAAGAGGGAGAGACATATTGATGTTGAAAGAGGAACATCATTTGATTGCCTTTCATAGGCATCCTGACTGGACACTGAACCTGCAACTTATGTATGTGCCTTGACCAGGAATCGAACCTGTGACTATTTCTATTTGTGGGACAATGCCCAACGAATTGAGCCACACTGGCCAGGGCTAGAGTGTGCCTTTTTTTTTTTTTTTAAATCCTTACTCAAGACATTAAAAAAAAAGATTTTATTTATTTTTAGAGGGAAGGGAGGAAGAAAAGAGAAGGAGAGAAACATCAATGTGTGGTTATCTCTTTTGCGCCCCTAGCAGGGGGCTTTGGCCCAAAACCTGGGCATGTGCTCTGACTGGAATCAAACCAGCGACCCTTTGGTTCACAGGCTGGCGTTCAATCCACTGAGCCACATCAGCCGTGGCCCAAGGACATTTTTTCATTGCTTTAATTTCTAGAGAGGGAAAAATGAGAGTGAGAAAAGCATTGATGTGAGAGAGGAACATCAGCTACCTTCTTGTATGTGCCCTGATGGGATCGAACTGTAACCTGGTGGTGTGCCCTGACTGGGAATTGAACCCAGGGACCCGTAAGGCTACAGGATGATGTTGCAACCAACCGTGCCACACTGGCCAGGGCTAGAGTGTGCCTTCTTTCATATGCTGCCTAATCGACCCTGGAATGTATACTTGTGATTAGGATATCAAGTTAACTAATGATCCCTGCAACTTGATTAGAACTAACACTTGCATTTATCACTATTTTTTTCTTTTTTGTATAATTTGGTAAGGGTTGTGAGACTATACAAATGAAGAGTACAGTGCACAAAAAGTTCCATAGGAGAAAGCTATGAAGTGTCATGTTGAAACATTTTAAAATAAAGACAAAAGCAACTTGTCTAAAATAAGGACAATGTAATAAGGGGATCTATACAAACATGAATGCAGAGATGTACTATGACTGTTAGAAAAAAATGGGGAGAAAGAATGAAAGTTGTAATTACTGTAATTCTCTAAGGTTGAAAAAGATCACAGAAAAATATATGATTAGGGGTTTGTTTGGTCTGGTTCACAATTAACGGTATTTCAGTTATAGAGAATGGTGGGGGTGGAAGGAGGAGAGGTGGAATGGAGCCATGCATGCAGGAGGGCAAGGCCTAGAAGGTTCTTCCATGTGTGTATGACATAATTATGTAGTCACTGTTATAAGCACTTCACACGTGCTAAGCTATTTGATCCTCACAACAGTCCTATTATTATTTGCATTTTACAGATGGAGAAACAGGCAGGAAGAGATTAAGTATCTTGCACAGAGTCAAAACTAGGCCTTGACTGGCTCCACTGAACTCAAAACAACTCAATACAAGATTACACTGATGACAATGTGGAGGATAGATGAGGCTGGAGCATGACTGGAGATAGGAAAATCAGGTCAGAGACTGTTAAAATGATACTGTGAGAGGTGGTAAAAGTGGCCTGAACACTGAGCATTGAGAACAGTGAAAATAATTTTCCAACTTGGAAATTACATGGTTATCTTTTCAAGTTAGACAACAGCCACAACTAGAATAGGAAAGTCCAATGTTTCTGAGGAGAGATTTTTACCAGACAGTTTTAAATATGTACCTGGCTGGATCAATTCCTGTATTGAAGTATCCCTCCCCTACTTAAGAGTGTCCCTCATGAGCAGGATTTTATTGTAATCACGGGATAATGTTTACAGTAAACACTCCCTTAGCCACTTGTCTAGATAGGGACACCAGTGGAAAGGTTTCCAGGTGTCACATTGTATGGTGAGCTAAGCTTATAGTTTGAAAAGATACTTAGAGCTTGTCACAGCCAAAGAAACATTCAAAATTTGGATCATTTGCTGTCATCCCGTTTAAGACAACTTCAGAGAAATGGGAGGGAAAGTTTTAAGTCAGTGCATTCAGGATCTGGAGAAGGACTGATTCATCTTTGATGTGAAATACAGCAAACACCTCAGGTGGGATAATGACAGGTTCAAGAGGGCTCAAAAAAAGTGAGTTTACCTGATTGTCTGGCAGATAAATAACCAGGGTCTGTAGTTCTCCATAATATGTTTGATTGGAGCTAAATGGGAGCTTATAAAGCATACCTAATTCACATTCTGCATTTACAGAGGGGCTAAGTCAGTTGGTTTCTAGACACAAGCTTTTTAAAAAAATTTTATTGTTTTTGTATTACATCCATCCCATTGGACACAAGCTTTTTGTTTCCCAAGTCCCAATTCAGCTTGTGTTCTCATTGATTTGACAGACATTTCTTAGCAGCCTGGGGGAGGATGATAGGGAAGGCCCATAGATGTCCTATACCTGCATGCTCACCCGCGCAGCCCTAGTTTTTTCATCCTTTTCACAGGCCTGGGAGAGAGGCCTCTTTATCTCAAACTGCCTATTTCTGGTCAGAGGTATCATTGTTTTGTGTACAGTCTATCATAAAGCACTGAGGGTTTTCAGGTTAGTCAACACTAAATGTTAAAAATTTCACTCCCATAGTCGCTCAGATACATTTTCTGCATTCTCTTCCGTATTTTTCATTTCCATAATTTTTACTTTCCACTTTCTTGTTGACAGATTAATGGTCTGACTTAAACTACAGTTTTTTAATAAGTAGATTTTGTATAAGTTGCATTAATTGCTGTTATCAAATTGTGGATTTTCAGGATGGAAAATATAAGCAATTTTTTTTCCTATTCTGAATGTTCATCTTTAAGCTGGAAAACTGGAATTATTCTTTTGAGATGCATTTGCTAAATACACAGAATTTTTAAGCCATTTCATTCAGGTTTTTAAATTTTAAATTTCTTTTTTATTGTTCTATTATGGCTGTCCCATTCCCCCCACAACCCCCCCACCCCCGCATTGTTCTCCCTTGCCCCACCCATCTCTGCCCCTCTCCCACAGTCAGTCCCCACTCTGTTGTCCATGTCCATGGGTCATTAATACTAGTTTTTTTTTAAAGATTTTATTTTATTATTTTTAGAAAGAGGGGAAGAGAGAGAGGCAGAGAGGGAGAGAGACATCAATGTATGGTTGCCTTTCACCTGCCTCCAGCCACAGACCTGACTAGAGACCTGGCTTGCAACCTAGTTATGTTGCCCTGGCTGGGAATCGAACCTGCAACCTTTGGGTTCACAGGCCGGCACCTTATCCACTGTGCTACCAGCCAGGGCTAATATTAGTTTTTTATTCAGGTTTTTGATGTACTTATTCAATAAGGACTCAATAAGGTAGTTAAAACTTATTTTCATTAAATCATACCATGAAGTATTTTAATGACAATTCTCATCTTATTGCAAGCTTTAAAATAATTAACATTTTATGCCAACTGCCAAGTGTTTTACAGTTCAGCTTATGCTTGTCTTTCATTAAATGCATAGGAAAAGTCTAATCTTAATGTTTAAAAATGTTAGTGTACTTCTTTATCCTTCTTACTTAATTATTTAAAAAACACTTAGCATACCAGAGGTCGTACACATGTTAATCCAAGGACTACTGTGTGTGCTTAGCGTATTCCTTGTGGTGTAAATAGCTTAGTAATACTAACTTACTATTACAAATTAATGAAAAACAGCATATTGTTCTACCCTGTCCTTTACCCATTTAAAATGACTAGATGTATATAATTTAAATCTCTAATTACTTGTTAGTAATCTCTTACAAAATGTATTTCATAAAATAGTTCTCTTTGAAGTGAATGTTAAACTTTTGTTTAGATTTTAAAATGTGGCCCTGGCTAGGGTGGCTTAGTGGATTGAGTGCTGGCCTGTGAACCAAAGGATCATACGTTTGATTCCTAGTCAGGGTACATGACTGGGTTGTGGGCCAGGTCCCCAGGCAAGAAGCAGCTGATCAGTGTTTCTCTCCCTCTCCTTTTCTCTCACCCTTCCTATCTCTCTAAAAATAAATAAGTTTTTTAAAAATGATCATGTTATTTTTATAGAAAATGTTTGATTTACCTGATTACTTTGATAATATAATCAATATTTGATAAGATATATAAGATAAAGATTTGATAATAAAGCCATATTCTAGTTAAGTTATAAGGCAAACTTTTCCATAACTTGAATCAACTAAATATGCAGCTTCAATGTTGGAGGAAAATATATTAAAGCACACTGTAAGAGTTAGTTTGTCACAGTATTATTTTGTCAAAAGTATAATGCAAATCTGATTTTTCTCAACCCTTTCTGAGTTTCAGAGGTTAGGCAAAGTTCCACTAATTAACTTGATAAGTTATGATAAAGTCTTTGGCATGTATCCGAGAGACTGAGCAAATGAGGACACTGTGACTTGGGTAATAACTCCTTTTGTAAGTCAGGTAGTTTTCAATTCTCTGCTTTCAGGAGACCTAACTGATTCATTAGGTTTTAGATCATTAAAAATAATATTAGCTGTTAAATCATTATATGTTTTTAGGAGGGGCATGTACCATGGCAGGAGTGCAGATATTTGAGTGATGTTGCTATAACGCACCTTCTAGTTTCATCCCCTATATTTGAGCAAGGTTTTCAGTGCTTTACTTTTTTAAAAACAAACAGAAAAAGACTGGAATTTATGCTCATTGCTCTTTCATTTTAGTCATCAGTTGTAGTCATCCCATGGATTCATTTCATTAAAAGAGGCTTTCCAATACAGTTTTTACTTTTTATGTTTACCAAAACTTCAAATAGTCCTGGCAGGGTGGCTCAGTTGGTTAGGTCATTGTCAAGGCTGTCGATTCAGTCCCCAGTCAGGACACGTACAAGGATCAATCAATGATTACATAAATAGGTGGAATAATAAATCATTGTCTCTCTCGAATAGTACATTTTTTAAAGTTTGAAATATATTTGTTCTGATCAATCATGTACTAATTGTATTGATAGCTCAATACAGAAGGAAAGTAACCAGAGAAATTAAATATTTTGATTTATATGGGTATTTTTGCAGAAAAGAATGATGGGGTAGTTAACAAAGGTCTTTATTTACATTAGGATGAAATACTTTGTGTAAAGTATTTACACAAACATGAATTCATGTTGGGGGGAACGAAGATGTAAAATTACTAAGCATAAAAGATTTTGTTTTTTCATTTAAAAAATAGTTGATAGTATTAGTAATAAAATGGCATTACCCAAATTTACAAACATAAATGGTACTTGGATACTGATGGGTATATTAAAGGAAATTTTATTTTAAAATAATATTTCAAAATTATATCCTTTTTAGTTGTTTAAACTCATTTTTGAAAAATTTTATATGACAGCTTAAAAATGTATGAGGACTTACAAGGTTTTTTGTAGGTACATGAGCAAAATAAATTGATAGTTACTCTAGGTAATGTGTGCATACCTTGATTTATTAAACATATTCATTGACTCCCGGAAGATTTCAGCATATATATATAAGCTTTTTACCTCTTTTTTATTGTTTTTTATATTATTTATCTTTCTTCTGTTGTCATTTCTGTGATGTTTTTACATAACATATTGAAACCTGCATTTCTTATTAAATCAAGTATAAACATTACCCCTTCATCCCTTTTTTACCAAGATGAGGGCCCTATCTTTCTATTCCCTTTCTAATCCAATTGCTTTTTTCCTAGGTTGACATTGTTTTATGTCTAATGTGTGTTTCCATCCGTACACCTACCACCTACCCATCTGCCCGCTTGCCCATCCATCCATCCATCCATCCATCCATCCATTGCTCTGTCTCAATGTTAAACCAGGTAGTTTTTAGGATTGCTTGTCCTTCTCAGGGTTCATTATCACAACCCATAGGCTATTTGATGGCACGACTCTTATGCTATTATGATGTAACAGCATAAAGTTGAAATAAAGTCTCAATTTCTGTCAGTCACATCAACTGTCTGTTTTTGTTTGCTTTGTATTTGGACCAATGACTCACTTGAATAGCTTTTATCTTCTCTGCTGTTTTGTTTATTTTTTTATTCTGTCGTTAGTATGTTTTAAAACTAAAATTCTTAGCTATACCATTGTGTTAATTTTCTCTAAAGATCTCTGTCTCAGAGCCTTCTGTCTTGGGGTTGCTCTCTAGACCAGCTCATACATAACTACTATCTGGAACTTGGTGAGGAATAATTTACATTTTCTGGCCCTTTTTAGTTTTTAGATCATAGTTTCTTAAGGAACTGGTAGTTTAGAGTCTAATGTGTAACAATATGGAAAGGACAAGATGTTGACAATGGACATACGTAGAAAAAGTGGTGTATGGAGATTTGAGGAGAGGCTTATAAGGGAAACTTACTTTAGACAGGATGTAGCCATGGTTAACCTAACTCCTAGTCTGTCATTTCAAAAAACATTCATTGAGTGCCTACGATTTGGCAGGCACTCGGCTAAATTTAGGTGCTGAAATACCAGGATGAAGGAGCTGGTGTGGAGGCAGCTGGATTCAGGAGCACCTGTAAGCATTTGATACAGTGTTTTAACAGTTAATACATGTTATGAAGAAATGTTCAAGGAATTCTGGCAACCTTATATTTTCATCCTTAATTGCTATAATTTCTCTTATCCCATCCAGCAAGCACAATGTAACTGCTCATAATGTCCCAAGACCAATGGGTGTTTCAGATAAGAAACAGGTTTAAGAAGTTCAAAGGGGAATCAATTGATACCCAAAAAAGAGGGATGGCAGAGGTGATATTAGGAAGAGCTACCAAACTTTAACATTTATAATTAGTAAATGATAGGTCTAATTAATACAGCAAAGTATAATGAACCATTGGGTGGGGGGAGGGTGGGATCCTAACAGCCCTCTGCCCTGAGAAAAAAACATAGTATTGCAAATGAATTTTCGATGGTGGAATATGACTGGGGAGATTTTAAAACCAGGTACATAGTGCCTTGTTTCCTCTTATTCTGGAATTTTCTCAAACTAGTTGACCATAGAGTAAAGTAAGACATTTGCTTCATCTTATCACCATAGTCAGAGGCATTCGTCTCGTCTTACTTTTGATAGAGATTCTTTCCTCTGGGGTTTTAGGAGGCCCATACACAACACCCTCTTTATTCCCTACCCCAATTCTGAACTGGTAGTCATGGGATCAGTGAGATAGAAAGAGGAAATATACAAATGGAAAATCAAAGCGCTAACAACACGTGCTGCCTTTTAGGTGCCAGGCACTGTTCTAATGTTCAATAGCAATACTAGGAAATGAGCTCTCCTATTGTTTACATTTTGCAGATTCAGAATGCTGGAGCATGGAGAGGTTAATTGCCCAAGGTCACATAGTAAGTGGTGGGGCTGGGATTCAAGGTCAGCACTTTGATTCCAGAGCCCAATCTCTTTCCCACTATTTTCTCCTACATCCCATTTCACCTCAGTTACTGATGGAGCTGTTGGGGCTTTAGGGCTATTGGCCAAGTGGGCTTCCGATACTGCACCCCTCATTTGCAGTTTTACCCAAGCAAGCTGAGAACTGAAGGCCTGCCATGTGGTGTAAAGCAGCAGAGCCCGTGTACCTGGCTGCTTCTCTTTAACATGACGAATTTGATCATTCCTCCTTCCTTTCTCCAGGTGGACTGTGTGGAGGCTTAGAGACATTTAAGTCATGTTACTTAGAGTTTCCCACAGGGAAACAGAGAGAATGAGCCATAAAATATTCTCTCCTTAGCTCACTTGGTTCAAGACCAAGTCTTTCTGGGGGAGTTACCTTAGGTTGGACAAGAGCTGAAGAAGTAAGTGGCCAGCTTCCCCCAAGCAAGATTTTAACTAAACCCTTGAAGATGAAGTTCTTATAGCTTCAGCTGCATGCCGTTGTACATACTTATCCACCTGGCTTTTCCTCATTCATAGCCCACTTTCTCATGCTACGTTATATGAAGACAAGGGGGAAAATCACACGGTAAACCAAAAACCTAAATCAGGTCATTTTAAACAAGCATCGTTTCTCAGGTTTCCTGAAGTACGCCAAGTTGTCTTTAACTTGTTCTCCCGCATTATTTGCCATTGAGAAAGAGAAGCAGAACATTTAAGTGGAAGCGGTATAGTTTTAGAAGAACTTACATTTGAATCCCAGCTTTGTCACTGAACAAATTATTTAACCTCTCTATGCTATTCTTTCCTTATTATTCTATAAAAAAGAGTGTAAGACCTACCACTAGGTTGGTGTGAGGATTAGAACTCAATTATACTAGGTATTTGACAACAGGTACCTTCTATTGTTAAAAAAGATGAAAATTACAGACTTGGTGAATGCTTACACAATAATTTCAGCAGTTACACAAGCACGTTTTGTAAGTAAGTCTTTCAACACTGTTGGGAAGTGGGAATACTGATCAATATTTAGGTATTTTGTCTGATTATCTTCAGATATACTCATGTATGAAGGTGAGTGCACAAAATGAATCTGCAGGTATACCTTCTATATGCAGTACTGGTTACTTATATGTTATGTGCAAATTGAGTTTTAATTTTGAGAATTCATATCCTCATTTACTTTTTATTTCCAAGAGCCTAAATTTTCATTCAAAAGCTTCCACTACTTTTTTTCTTTGCCTTTAAGCTAATGCATTCAGAGATGGCTGCTTCTTCAAAACATTTTAGCTTGGTTGAAGAATATCTAAGTTTTGAAGGCATACTTTCTTTTAGAGTTGGTTGGTTATATCTCGGGACATGAAATAATCAAAGGATGTAGGTGGTTGTTTTGTCTTCTCTAAGATATTTCCTATGTCCCATGTCCCGTGTCCCTGTCTCTCATAGCCCCTCCCTCCTCTGTATTGCACAAAAATTGGTGTACTTTTCTAATTTGTTAGGTAGATCCTCATTACCTAGATGCTTATATCTCCTCTACCCCCTTCCCCACATACCACTTAGTCTACTTGGGGATTGGAACACATTTCCTTGAGGTTTGTTGCCTATTCAGGAAACCAGATTTTGTGAGGGAAGGAATAAAGACCAAAATAAAAACATGAAAACTAATGCAGGGAAGGAAGAGCCACTATACATACTTGACTTTAGCAGCTTGGTCCTGGAAAGAAAATGCATTGTTGATGATCTCACCAGACCTATGTTTTTGGTATTGTCCCTTCTACAGAATATTGCTTCTACCTTGGTTTGAATCCCCAATCTAGTATTTAATTGTGGACCTTGGGCATGTTACTTAATCTTCTTGAACCTTAGTTTCCTCACTTATAAAGTGAGGAAGATAACAGGATCTATCCTTTAGGGTTGTTATGAGAATTAAAGAAAAGAGTACATGAATGTTTTTCCAATAGTTCTTGGACCTGGTAAAAGGATGAACATGTATTGAATCTAAATTTGAACCCAAGGGTAGCTCCCAAGCTCTGTCCCCTGTCCCCCTTCCCTTATGAAATTGTACAGCAGTGTGATGTAGAGTATGCAGGGGTAGCCCCACCTGATTACTGAAGTGGCAGAGAGGTCTGATGAGGTTAAGTGACTCCTAGGATGACAAAGCTAAGGCAAAGCAGAACAAAAAATGAGAAGTTTCTAACTACTAGTGTAGACTACTTTTCCCTATAGCATCACACCATGAAGGCAGGATCTTTAATATCTAATGATTTGTTATTTTATCAACTACCCTGAAAGCTTCTTGGGACTTCAGCTGTTAAATCCATGGTACCCGCTGATTATTGGTGCTTTAATAATTGGGCTTAATGCAGTAATGTATGCTATGTCATCCAGGGTGGATATTAGTAATTACTAAAATAAATTTCTGCATATTGACCTTGGCCCCCCAAAAGATTAACCTAACTTTTAAATGGGCAGTTTTACAATATGGGCCATAAAACAGTGTTAAATATGAAGGTAAATATATGCTGACCATATGACCTGACCTTATGACCCTGCAACTTTACTCTTAGGTATCCAAGGGAATAAAAACTGATGTGTTCACAAAATCTGTGAAGGAGCTCTAAAGTGTTTAGAGAAACACCGATTGGTTGCGTCTTATACGTGCCCAGACTGGGGGTCATACACACCCAGATGGGAGAACAGATCCACCATCTTTTGTCTATGGGATGATTCTCCAACCAATTGAGCCTCACTGGCCAGGGCTGTGTTAATTTTTGGGTGCTCAATAACTCAGGTCTAAAATGAGGATACTGTTACTGTTTAGATATGGTACATGTAAAGTACTTAATATAATGCTTAATGCTCAGTTATTATAATTCTATATACATGTACATGATTTCAAGTACTCTACCTTTCACTGGATGTGAGACACTGGAAATGCCTCATGGGTAATTTACTTGTGTGTTGCTGGATCTTGGCTTATTTTTAATCTCTGTTGGGTTGCAGCCAGAATAACCTCTATACTAGGGAGAGTTTAGCCCTACGCCTAACTTGTGGCTTTTCTGGGCTCTCTACCAAATGCTCCCTAGTGTTCAAGAAGATCTTTCCAATGTGGCTGGTTGTTAACTCTTGTCCCAGTGTGAGCTCTGGAAATTGTTCATTGTGCACCTTCTTGTCTAGTAGTAGCTCTTTCCCAGATTGTATTTATGGCCTCTGGAGTCCCAGCTTCTGCATGTGCAATTTGGTATTCAGTCAAGGACAAGAGGGGACCCCATGTAGATTCCTCAGTTCTTTCTCTGGATTTCTTCCTTTTCTCAAGACAGCAAATTCCAGCTGCCTCTGCTCTCAGATTTCCCACCTCTATCTCTGGAGAGGTGAGAAGAGGTAATATTATAGAGGGCCTCTTTTGCTTGAGGAGTTTGAATTTTATCTTGTAGGACAGCAATTTTTGACTGGTTTGCCACAAGAATGTTTAAAACATGCAATACCTGACTAGTCAGGGGCTCTGACCTCTCTTCCCTTCGATTGCCAAATAAAATACGACAACAGCCAACACAATAGCTGTCTGGTGTGAACGAATCAAGATTATACCTATTTTTTTGTGTGTTAAATTGACAAAAAAAAATTTTTTTTTTTTTTGGTGTGCTGCAGAATTTAACTAATTAGCTTATGTATGCCATGAGATGAAAAAGGTTGAAAATCACTGTTGAAGGATTTTAGGAGGAGTTACGACCTAATCATATATGTGGTTTAGATATGTACTGGGTGAGTGAAGAATTGTAGAGAAGAGACTGGAGGCAGTGAGAGCAGCTAGGAGCTACGTGGTGGATAGGCCTAGAGGGAGATGGGTAAGCCATCCATCACCGTGGCTGCTGCCTGACCAAAGGGCTCACTCCATTACTTCCCATAGGCCTTTGTGCAAACACCGTTCTGTGACGCTCCTCCTGACCATGCTGTTTAAAGTATCAACCCCAGCTCCCCTTCGTATCCCCGTTCCCTGTTTTATTTTTTTCCCATCACATTATTATATCACATATTTATTCTGTTGTAATGGAACTTAAAATCTTACAGGGCTACGGTTTTTATCTGACTTGTTAACCAGTTTCTTCAGTTCCGAGGTTATAGTACATGGCTTATAGTAGATACTCAGCAAATGCTGCCAAATTAAAGAGTTCATGGATTTGAGACATTGCAAAGACGAAAGCCGTATCCCAGGAAAGGGATTGAATAAACACAGCCATCTTCAGTTAGTTAAGCAGGTTATGCCAGAGTAAGTAGTGAAGTATTTAGTTGCAGAATGTTTGGAATTGAGTTTCTACATCAGGAAGCTAAGGAAATTTTTGCTGTGCAGTGGACTTGGAGAATAATTATAGTAATGATCTAGAAATTTTAAGTTTTTGTCAGCTTGCTGGCTGACTTAAACCCCCAGTTAACATTGCATCATGGGTCAAAATTACAATAATTATTGAGTGTGCACGAATATACTATGTGCACCAAGCGTATCGTAAAGATATTTATACATCTGGAATTCAGACTTAAGTTGGACAGCTTGTTGGAAAGGCAGGGCTTTATTTTTAATTTCATTTCATAGCTACTCATTCTAATGTCATTGCTCCCACAAATGATATTTGAGTTTGGGATTCCTGGTTTGGGATTATGTGTTGGGGGCGGTGGTGGACCCTTGAAGTGCAGCCCTGATGTGGCTGTGATGACACTCCGTGTTAGATTCTTGGGATGGGATTTGGAAATTGTCTCTTCATTGGTATGAATTTGTGAGTTTCAAATTTCTTTTTCTTTTTTTAATTTAATTTTATTGTGGTATTATATCTATCCCCTTTTCCCTTTCCTCTGTCCCCTTCACCCCCCCCCCCGCCCCAACTTCTTGATTATAAAGAAAACCCAGTTCAACTTTCTTTCTTAAGTGGTTTGTACACTGAAGTATGGATCTGGGTCTAGAAAGGGGAAAGGATGGGAGACTTAGTTAACTTCGTATTCAGCAAAAGCCTCTTTCAGATAAATCCAGTTCAACCAAGAGGAAATCAAATTATGTTAATACAATCAAGAAAACTGGAGAAGGATAGATTTACAAAATTTGAAAACTCAGATAACAACAAATACTGAGAGAAGTAAAAATTATAAAAGCTTTCTTTGTTTGGAGTCTAAGAGTGGTTGAATAATCTGTCCTACTCTCAGTATATGCCTTGGAGTTATTTTTAACATGTAATTATTGAAATGAATGTATATTACTGTGGTAACATAGGGTGTGAAATATCTTTTATAAAAAAACCCACAAATGGCCCTGGCTGGTGGCACAGTGGATAAGGCACTGGCCTGTGAACCCAAAGGTCGCTGGTTCAATTCCCAGCCAGGGCACATAACCAGGTTGCAAGCCAGGTCTCCAACCAGGTCCATAGCTGGAGGCAGGTGAAAGGCAACCATACATTGATGTCTCTCTCCTTCTGTGCCTCTCTCCTTTCCTACTCTCTAAAAAATAATAAATAAAATCTTCTTAAAAAACCCCACAAATGCATGAATATTGATTTAATTCTTTGGCCAGATTTAAATTTTCTTATAAGTTAAAGTAGACAATGAATTAAAACTTACTCTACTTGTGTGTTTGACAGATGAAAAGATACAGGTGATTTGAAAATGATAGATTGAGTTACTAGTGAATATATTCTTTGAATTATGCTATCCCAATATATGGTAATTGGAAATTATGGAATTTATAAACCAGGTTGTCATATTTCCAAAGTTTTGTGATGTAAAATATATCAGTTGTGGCTCAGTAGCCATGTTCTTTGGATGTCCCTGTATTCTCAACCAGTTGTAGTTTGGGTGGAAGATGCTAATAGAAGAGAATTGTCAAACTGTCTTCTCTTGCTTTAAAAATGTTTCTGCAGGGACTGTATACATAAGAGATGACCCAAATGTCCTTTTTTAAGGCCCCACCTCTTCCATGCCTTCTGGTATACTGACCACTACTCATTTCTGATCTTTTGCATTGTCTGTCTTCATGGCATGTGTTTCCATTTATAATTATCCCCAAGTTTCATTGCAGGTGAAACTAGCTTTTGTTTACTAGTTGCTTTATTGTTTGGAAATGATTTTAGAGAGCAGAGATGGTGATGGAAATGTTTTTATTCTTAAAAAAATTCTTTTTAATTCTAGAGGGAGGGGAAGCAAGAGAGAATGAGAGGAAGAGAAACATTGATCTGAGAGAGAAACATTGATCAGTTGCCTCTTGCATGTGCTTTGACCAGGAATCAAACCAGTGACCTTTTGATTTGAGAACTATGCCATACCAGCCAGGGCAGAAATATTTTTATTCTATCAGTAACACTTACGAGAATAACATAAGGGAGCTAATTTATAGCGGATGTTTAAGAAAGAAACAGGTGAGCCCTGGCTGGTGGTTCAGTGGGCAGATGCTGGCCTGTGAACCCAAAGGTCGCAGGTTCGATTCCCCAGCCAGGGTACGTAACCAGATTGCAAGCCAGGTCTCCAGCCGAGTCCATAGCTGGACACAGATGAAAAGCAACAATACATTGATGATTCTCTCCCTTCCTGCCTCTCACTCTTCCCCTCTCTCTGAAAATAATAAATCTTAAAAAAGAAAGACAGAAAGAAAGGTATAGGTGGGGAAATAATAATTAAGCTGTGAAATGACTAAGTGGGAGTTAGCCCCAAGATTTCAAGGCAGAAAGAAAATCATGTATGTAAACCCTGGGACACTGGGTCAAGTAGAAAAGAGGACAGTAGTGCAAGATGATGCAAGATGTGGTGGAGAAAGAGGCAAGTGCCAGGTCACCTGGAGGGCCTAAAAATAGTTGCTGAATAAGCAAAAAGCCTTGTATTGGTAAATACAGAAAGCCACACACTGTTGTTTAGAAATTTGTAGTCTAGCTGAGCAGATGACCCATATATATTAGTAAGTTTGTATCATGTGACAAAATGATAGGTAGTACTGAGCAGTAGAGGCCATTTTGACTTATAGGAATTGGGGAAGAAAAACTCACTTTTGGTTAGGGTTCTTGTGAAAGGGTTCTTGAGGGAGAATGAATTTTATCTGAGTTTAATGAGAAGGGCTTCAATAAACAGAGCTATTAGTGGGAGTGGCCTTACCTGAATGTACCTCTGTGGAATACAGGAAATTAACTAGCTTGCCAATGAGAAGGAGGACTCTTCTTAAGGGTGCTACATGGAGTCTGATGCTCCATCTGTAGCATGGGTTACCTCTGGTGTCCCAGTGGGCTGCAAGTGTCACTGGTAGAGATGTTGAAATGTAACTTGTTAAATGCTTAGTGTTCATTTTCTTGTTTTAACTAAAATGTTATACAAGGAATTTAGTGTAATTCTCATTCATTTTCCATCCTCATTGGATGCTTTTCTATTTTCTCTTTAGATAATTCCACTGATGGGAGCTGACTTTTTTTTTTTTTTTTTAACACAGTACTAATCATTCTTTATTATTAAAGAGATATCCCTCTTCTTTTAACTTTCTCCAGCAGATCCTACTTAGGCCTACTCTCTGAAGTGACCCAGAACAAGTCTGTTCTGCCTCCCAACCCACGTGTGTGAGTCTTCTCCTCTCTGAAGAGGGGCAGCATGTCTTCCTTTAATCTTTTCAGGTCTAGTTCTTTGATTTCTTCTTTCAGTGGCAGCATTTTCGAACCCCTCTACACCCTAAATGCTATGCTCCCCGCTATCAATTATGCTTTTAAAGTTCTTCAAAATTGAATGGAATATTCCATGTCAAGAAAACAATGTGGCCCTGGCTGGTAGCACAGTGGATAAGGCACCGGCCTGCGAACCCAAAGGTCACAGGTTCGATTCCCTAGCCAGGGCACATAACAAGGTTGCAAACCAGGTCTCCAGTCAGGTCTGTGGCTGGAGGCAGGTGAAAAGCAACCATACATTGATGTCTCTCTTCCTCTCTGCCTCTCTCCCTTCCCCTCTTTCTAAAAATAATGAAATAAAACCTTAAAAAAAGAAAAGAAAAGAAAACAATGAATGGGGGCTTTTAGTGATACTTAAAGTTGGCTAGAGAAGCAGAGGTTTGATCAGCTTCCTTTGTAAGTCTAGTCAATGTCTAATTTTTCAGTCAGATCAGCTGTATTACTTATGTGAAAAACACATTGGGGGAGTGGTGACAAAGAGGAAATAATGATCATCACACAGATTGTTGTTTGGTTGCTGGTACTACCAGCTCAGTCCAAAAAAACAACAATATCATTACGTAGCTTGGCCCTATTAGAATAAGCTCTTTGTGATCTATACATCCGTGATAGAGCAGGGCAGAGTGAGGTCTTGTTAGAACAGAGATTCCAAATATTCTAATGTGGAGGTTTCAGAAACACATACACGATACTTCGTGGTTTATTTTTGGACCTTTTGCAATTGTCAGGAGTATTAATAAAAATTAACAAAAAATCACTAACATATGTAAAATTATCATTAAATTTCTTCTTAATGTGGTGATATTCTAAATATTAAGGCTATAACTTGTCTTGATTTTTTTGGTGTAATTTATTATTTAAGTAATGAAAAAAAAAAAAAAAGAAGAAGAAGAACACGAGCCAGGTCAGTGAGAAGAAGGAAATGAGTAGCTTGTTCATAGACAACAGTTCTAGCCAAAATATGCAACCAAATCATTTGTTTTCCAAGCTGACCTCTTCCTAAAAGGCACAGCTGTCCATGTTGGTCACCTGGGCTGTTAACATCTTCAGTAATTAGACAGTCACCATTTGAGGAACAGCAGTTTTTGCAGACAAGACTCAATAAATGCTAAAATTTGTAGGTGAAAGTATGATGAGAAATTGTATTTATGTAGTTTAAAAGTTTCCCCCACAAGAAAAATGTACAAATAAAGGAAAAACTAATAATGTTAAAATGGAGAACCTAGTAGATACAACAATCATCACGTGATCAGATTTACCATTATCGGTAGTGAGACATGGACATGATCATGTGCCATCCATGATACACTGAGCAGGGCACACAGTACTTCTGCTGTGGTCGCTAAACTGCATCACCTGAATTTAGTTACAAGGAAGCATTAGGCAGACCCAGATTAAGGGAGATTCTGCAAAATAACTGGCTGGTACTCTTAAGTGTCATGGTTGTGAGAGTCAAACTGTCCCAGATTGGAGGTGACATGACAATCACATGTGATGTGTGATACTGGACCAGAGAAAGGACATCAGTGGGGCAGTTGGCAAAAAAACAAAACAAAACAAAACAATAAAAAACTAAGATTGGCCCTATTTCATTTAATAAATCTTGTTGATGGTTAATTTCCTGGTTTTAATTATTGTAACTGTGGTTACATGACGTGTTAACATTTGGGGAAGCTGGATGAAGTGTACACAGGAATTCTTTGTACTATTTTTAGAATTTTTGTAAATCTGAAAGTATTTCCTTTTTTCCTTTTAAATCCTCACTTGAGGACATGCTAATTGATTTTAAAGAGAGGGAAAGAAAGGGAGTAATAGAGGGAGAGGAACATCAGCGTGAGAGAGAAACATCAATTGGTTTCCTTTCCTACACGTCTCGAATGGGGACAGAACCCACAACCTAGGCATGTGCTGTGACTGGGAATCAAACCTGCAACCCTGCAGTTTGTAGGATGATGCCCAACCAACTGAGCCAAATCAGCCAGGGCTCTTTAAAAAATATAAATATAAATATTAAAAATATGAATATATATGTATATATGAATAATTTGAGAGAGAAGAGGGAGAAATAGAGAGAGAGGTTTGTTTTTTTACTTATTTATGCATTAATTGATTGATTCTTGTATGCGCCGTGACCAGGGATCAAACCTACAACGTTGATGTATTGGGACAGTGCTGTAACTAACTGAGCTACCTGACTAGGACTGAAGGTATTTAAAAATGAACTTAAGCCACAGTGCTATGTAAAATAATTAAGCTAAGACTTTTATGCTTTTACCTTGTGATGTCTCTTTTGATTGATTAGGGGTAGAGTTTTTTTGCTTCCTAAATCTTCACTGTGATCTGGGTAGTTGAGGTTTCTTATTGAGGAATTTTGGGATAAGCAAGGCATTGCTGGATTGGATTGCAATTACATTTTGAAAGGGTTTGTTTAATTAATTAATTTACTTATTTATTTTTGTACAGCGGTGTAATTACATCTTTGGGTTTCCAATGACTCAGGAGGTTATTTGAGCTTTACTGTTGTAGCACCAGAATCCCTAGCTGGAAACTTAGCTCTGTAATCAACTTACTGGTTTGTTTCTGTTTTTATTATTATGTTCTGAATTCAGGTTAGTCCTATGAATTCCTCTGCTGTGTGTCATGTATTATTGAATTTCATGTTTGTTGGTTGTCACTAAGAAGAGTTGATTTTTGTATAAAAATATTTTATTTGAAATCGAAACATATCAAGTATCTTATTTTTCTCAGAAAAGATAATTTGGAGTTTTTGTTAATACAAGGAATTAGTAAACTTACACAGGCATAAGCACCAAGTGGTCCTTTTATTAGGTAATAATTAGAATGGAGGAAAGTAATACATGAGAATGTTTCTGGTAGCAGGAGCAGTTGTTAATATGTGACTCATAGATTCTTAACTCTAGAGGCTGTTTTGACCAGTGTGGAAGAGGAAAAGAACATGGACTTGGGTCTTGGGAGACCTAGTTTTGCATCCCAGATTCATCACTGCTTATTATTGTATCTTGAACAGGTCGTTTAATTTTTTTAAAAAATATTTTATTTATTGTTTCCAGACAGAGGGGAAGGGAGAGAGGCAGAGAGGGAGAGAAGCATCAATGTATGGTTGCCTTTCACCTGCCTCCAGCCACGGACCTGGCTGGAGACCTGGCTTGCAACCTGGTTATGTGCCCTGGCTGGGAATTGAATCAGCAACCTTTGGGTTCACAGGCCAGTGCCTTATCCACTGTGCCACCAGCCAGGGCCTCATTTATTTTTAAATTTTCTGATTTTGATGTTGTACTTTTGTAAGTGAGTATCATTCTTTTTAGGAATTACACACTGGTGTTTAGAGCTGAAGGGTATGCCTGCAACTTACTCTCAGATGGTTAAGAAAAAATGATATACGTGTATGTGTAATTGCTAACCATATATAGAGGAGAGGAGAGGGGGAGAATGATAGAGTAGCTGTGGCAGTGTGAACAGTTGGTGAATTTGGGTGGAGTTCTTCATGCTTTCCATATCACTTTTCTCTAAGTTTGAAACTATCTCAAAATTATATTGGTGGAGTTATATACTAATACCCTGAGGAGATGTGACTGGCAGTTTTGGGGGGAGGGAGTTTAAAAGCACCTGGGGAAGCATAGAAAATAAGAGATAAGTGAGTAAAGCAGTAAATTTACTGGCAAAAAATTAAAATTATCCCTTTAATATAATATTTTTTTTCTTAGCCAGACCAACCTTCATTTTGTGTAGAAAGCTCTGTATAGCTGCTGCTGTATCAAAACAGAGAAAACTGGAACTTCCAGTCAAGATGGAGGCATAGGTAGACATACTTTTTGCCTTCTTGCACAACCATAAGGAGGATCACAACTAAATGCAAAAAACCCCCCAAAACATCCAAAACTGCCAGAAAATTGAACTGTATGAAAGTCCAACAACCAAAGATTTAAAGAAACTGAATTTATCTAGATAGGTGGTGAGGGTGCAGATGGGGAGCTAGTGCAGAGAGGATGCAGTGTGGCAGCAGTGAGGAGGTGGCAGTGGCTGGCGGAACAGGCAGTTTCACATTCACGTGTGGTACATAAAAAATCGGGAGGGATACCTTGGGAACAAGTGATCCTAGCCCCAGGCCAGACCAACAATGAAGGGAAGAAAGCCAGGGTTCAAATCAACAATTTGGAACATACAGAAAAAATAAACATTCAACCAGAATAAAATGAAGGAACAAGATTTCAAAAAAAGCAAGGAGAGCATAAGAACTCCCTGGAACATATCCAAAAGTGCCAACATCCTAATCATAGGGATACCGGAAGGAAAAGAGGAAGAACAAGAAATTGAAAACTTATTTGAAAAAATAATGGAGGAAAACTTTTGTAATTCAGTGAAGGAAATAGACATACAAGTGCAGGAAGCACAGAGAACCCCAAACAAGGTGCACCTAAAAAGGACCACACCAAGATACATCATAATTAAGTGCCAAAGGTTAGAGATAAAGAAAGAATCTTAAAGGCAGCAAGGGAAAAGCAGAAAGTTATCTACAAAGGAGTTCCCATAATCAATTGATTTCTTAAATTTTTCAGGCAAGAGGGGACTGGTAAAGAAGTATTCAAATTGATGGAAAGCAAGGACTTACAATCAAGATTACTCTATTCAGCAAAGCTATTATTCAAAATGGAAGGGTAGATAAAATGCTTCTCAAACAAAGTAAAGCTAAAGGAGTTCATCATCACCAAGCCATTATTATATGAAATGTTAAAGGGACTTATTTAAGAAAAAGATCAAAACTATGAACAGTAAAATGACAACAAACTCAACTATTAATGACTGAATCTAAGAAACAAAAACAAACTTAAGAAAATGACTAGAACAGGATCAGAATCATAGATACGGAGATCATTTGGAGGGTTAGCAGTGGAGATGAAGGGGAAGAATGGGGGAAAAGGTGCAGGGATCAAAAAGCATAATTGGTAGGTACAAAATAGACAGCGGGGTGTTAAGAATTATAGGAAGTGGAGAAGCCAAGAACTTATATGCATGACCCATGAACATGAGCTGAGGGGAGGGGCTGCTGGAGAGAAGGGAGGTACTGGGTGGAAGGGGGCAAAAGGGGAAAATTTGGGACAACTGTAATAGTATAATCAATAAAATATTCTTCAAAAAATAGAGAAAAGTAAAGGGAAGTAGAATCAGATGATATAAAGTAAAAACTTTAAAATGTGTACTTATAAAACATACAAGGATTAAAAGAACATATAAGGAAGAAATATTAGTACTTTGAAAGTTATCCAGAGCTCAGATAATCTTTTTTATACCAGATAAAGGTAGTAAGAATTACTAATTAACAGATATCAATTGATCTTTTATTTTAAATTGTTATTTGACTTCAAAGTTAATGTTTTGTACTCCTAATAAAAATTTACATGATGTTTATTATCATTTTTTGTCCTTTAAAAAAGCCTTCTAAACTAAAAGTATTTTTTTTGAACCTTCTCCCTTGTCTTTCATGTCAACGATGACCTTTCTTTGGGGAGCTCAGAAGCCAACCAAAGGTAAGAGATTTGGTGTATTATGGGATGCTTGTAAACATCTTAGGTGCGTGTTTTTGAAGTACTGGTAATTTTCTTCTCAGAAGCATTTTCTGTCTGTCCCTTTGTAAAAGTAAGGCGAGCTGTCAGCCTATTCATAATTCTGAAGCCACTTATTGACATAGGACAGACTGGAGGTTTATGGAAAAACTGTATTTGTACTTTGACTGATTTCTGCTGGTCTCCTGGCAGCTACAACACAGATTCCTTTTGTGCTTTGCTGTTCATCACGGATTGGCTCAAAACTGGTCATTCCGGACTGTGGTCAGAACTGTGCTAGGCAGACTCATCCTAAGACAGCTGGAGACACATTCTCAAGCCAACAGAAACCTGCCCTGGCCATGGTTTCCTCACAGGAACAAGGCTTCATCTTAGATTTGAGCCCAGATTCTAAAGAAATTTCAGTGGGTTGTGTCAGTCCCTGTATCTCAGGGAATTTATAGGTGTGCCAAAGTAGGCAACAGAACTGTATTATTGAATTGACCATTCTCTGAAGTTACTTGGAACTTTCCAGGAAATTCAGATTTTTATCTGCATTCTTGGAATTTTATTTGTTTCAGAGTCTATGGTTCAACTGTAATTCCATTCTCTATTATTGTTGCTAAAAAATATATATAGATATGGCTGTTTGCAACTTGAATTATTAAAAAAATAGTTTCATATGGCACTCATTTCTTTAATATGTAAAACTATATTAGTTTTATCTCATACTTTTTTATGTTAAGGTGCTGAATTATTTTTGTTTTCTAATTTTTTGATGAAGCTTAGAGATTGCAGTAAAGATGTGAGGAAACATTATGTGACTTTTAAAATTAGTCATGTTTTATTTAATTCAACTGTGTATTAATGTTTAGAGAAAGTGTGTTGACAAAAAAACTATGGAAGGACCAACACCACATTATTTAGTGTTTACCTCTAACGAGTGGTATGCTTGGTGAATGGAAGGCCTCTATGTTTTACTTAATGCTTCTGTATTATATGACTTTGTTATAATGAATGTATGTTTCTTCTCTTAAAAAAAGTTTTATTTTTTAATTTTTAAGGAAAATGTTTATATAGAAAGAAAAGGGCTTGTCTGCTTTGGGAAATCCATGGCTGAAAGATCCCTTTAATAATTTATAAAATTGCAAAAACTTTAAGAGGACTATTTAGTGTTAATAAATAAGAACTAAGGGTTCATTCGTTTCTAACTTTGTACCAGGCTGTGGAGCTCTCAAAAAATTGGGAGAATAAAGCTCATTTAAACCAGTCGTAGGGAACCTAGCAGTGAGCAAGCTACTTACTGGCTCAAAGGCTTCAACTCTCAGATCCCTTCCTGCCAGCCACCGGAATCTTAACTTCTTTGTACCACAATGTCCTTTGTACCTCAGTGACCTAGCATCAGGTTATTAGCTATATATAGTTATATTGGTATAGTTACTTTAGTGATAGCTTCTCTACCGGAATTGGGAATAAGAAATTCAGTTGTTTAAGGAATCCCTAAATTAAGAAGTGAAAGAAAAGAAACCAACTCATAATAATGGAGAGAGGAGTGCCATTCAGAGCCCAGTCTTTGCTAAGTGCACACATGTGGTGATGGGACTGTGGGAGTGAGGAGATTTGGTCCTGGGAGAAGAACCAGGATGGTTTCTACTTAACCTGTTATTGAGAACAGAATTACATAAAATGATCAGTGATGAGAGTTGAAAGCTAGAACAGAAGAAACTTAATTTGAGCTCCACATTTTATTTAATCTTATGCTGCAATGATTCTCATCCTGGCTGATGAATGTCGTTTGAAAAGCAGCCCTATCCAAAGTTTTGACACACAGCCTTTGGGACCACCTTCCACCTCCCTTCTCCTTTTCCTCCTCTCCCTGCTGGAGAATTGCTAGCATAGTGAACCACCACAAGTATTGATAGATATATGTTAAGCTCTGGAAAAATGTGGAGGATTAGTAATGTACCACATGATACTGCAGCTGGGTGGTAGCTTCGGGGCTCCAGGGCCTGACCCCTTGGGTGTTGTCAGCTGTTGGGCGTCTGCTTGCCTTCCTGGCTTGTCATCTTCATCGCTGCCCCATCCAGGGACATGCTTCCCCTTCCTGATCCTTCCTTGCTATAAAGGTGTTTTTTTATTTTTATTTAATTTAAGTCAATTTATTTCCAGATACAGGCATTAAAATTTTTTTTATCAATTACTATTGATGTTCCATATTTCAGATGTACAGACCATAGTGGTTAGACATTTATATAACTTAAGAAGTGATTCCCCCCTCCCCAATAAATCTAGTACCCACCTGACACTGTACATGGTTATTATAAAATGATTGACTATATTCCTATGCTTCACTTTACATTCCCTGACTACTTTGTAACTGCCATTTAGTACTTCTCAATCCCTTTTGGAACTGTTGTCCCAGGGTCCCCTCTTGCTCATTCAGCTGTTCTTCTGGTGAGCCCACTCCCAGAACTGCTGTGGCGGCTGTCTCCCTCTGCAGAGTCTGGTCCGTGGTCTCTCGGCGGCTCCCACTCCCACCTCACTCCCCATCAGTCTCTATTTTTCAGGGGTTCTCATTCTCTGATCCAGATAGAAGCAAGCAATTTTGTTCTTCAACCTTGCTCTCCTCTCCCGCTTCTTTTCCTCTTGGTCCTTTCCCGCCCTCTCTCCATCATTATGAGTTAATTTCAAGTGGGATGGAGGATGTATGGTATATTTAATTTACCATTCTAATGTAACTTTCTTTGTTAAAAAGTTAACTTTTAGACAGACCTCTGGTCCCAATAACTTTGCGAGTTTACACAGAAACATTCTCCAGCCAGCTCTAAACTCATAGTAGGCACAGATAAAATCTTTTAAAATATTTAAATCACACCATGTTCAAAAACAACATAAGTAACTTTGGAGACCAGCAGCAAGCTGGGGCTGAAGCAGTATACTTACTGGCCCTTGGGATCAGACCTAGATTCTCAGGGGTGGTCAAAGTTTAACTCTTGCAGGTTCCAGAGGCAGCTAACGTATGGTTGAGGGCTGGAGAGGCAAGCTTGCCCTGTGAAAACTGTTGAATGAAGGCTTGAAACATTGCTCTTGGCTACCAGCACTGAGCTAACGTCTATGTAAATAGGAGGGAATAGAGGCGTCATTAGGCTTTGAAAAACCCAACATCTGGGCTTGAGTAACAGTTGGGATTGGCATCATGGCTAGTCTTATAAAAGTGACCAAAGGGAAAGGAAAAAATTAAGCACTCCCATGAGCCATGAAACACAAATTGGCAATGTACTTTCAAACCTAAGATACAAAGGCACAAGAGGAAAACTGTCATCAGGGAGCAAGACAACAAACACCAGAGATGGGAAGGTTAGAAATGCAGGCTGAAATGAATGTTAAAATAATTACCCTTAGCCCTGGCTGGTGTGCCTCAGTGGATTGAGTGCCACCCTGTGGACCAAAGGGCCACTGGTTTGATTCCCAGTCAGGGCACAGGCCTGGGTTGTTGGGGGCGTGTGAGAGGCGTCAGTCCATGTTTCTCACACACATCCATGTTTCTTTCCCTCTCTTTCTCATTCCCTTCCCCTCTCTCCAAAATAAATAAAATACTTTAAAATATACATGCAAAAGCTTGAAAAATATTTAAAACAAATAATTACACTGAAAATCCTTAAAGAGATTGAACTATAAAACATGAAGTCCAAGAAATGAAAAAATCTTTTAAGAGTCCTCCCAAAAGTTCCCATTTTAGAAAGTAGTAAATGTAAAAGATCAAATCATCTGTGATGTCCCACTAACTAGCATTAACCACGATCAGTATTTCCCATATATATTCTTCCAACTTTATAAATTTTTGTACAAATGTGGGATCATGGTCCAGACTTTTATAACTTTTACATTAATATATAAACATTCTTATCAGTCTTTTACGTTCTTGAAGCTATACGATATTGCACATGGATGTATTACAATTTGTTTAAAGAACCTGCTATTTTATAGCTATTTTCAACTTGCTTAGTAATCATCTTTACATTTTATTTTTTAAAAATGCCTTGAATAAATAAATAAAAATGTCTTTTTTTCTGAGAAAAGTAAAAATATAGATTACATTAAAGTACAAAGATGAAAACAACACTAATCTTATCCTTCAGAAATATACTTTATATAATGTGTGTGTACAATAGCCATCATATCGTGCAGAGGGTTTTATAACCTCCTTTTTTTTAATTTAACATTGTGAAGTTTTCCATGTGAAGTAAAGATTTACATCATCTCTAGAGTGCTTATGGTGCATTGTAAGACTAAACTATAAATAATTTAATAATCTTCATTGTGAGACAGAAAATTGCTTTTATTTCACTGTTATGAACAATGTTATCAATGTTATGACATTATTATACTATAAGTATATTAAGGTTTCATTCTTAATACACACTGTATTATTTTCATTTTTTAAGGTGTTTGCATATGATCATTGTTTCTGGTCTATGGATGAATCTGTCAAAGAAAAATATGCAGGTAAGAATATGGCATCCTATTAACTATTGATGCTAATAGAAAAGGTATTTTAATATTTTTTCAATAATTTATAGTATTACTTTGTATAACTTTAAAAATAAGTAGAGAATTTTCTCTAATCTTTGCTATTATAGTTTTTAAAAAAATATTTTATGTATTATTTTTCAGAGAGGGGGAAGGGAGAGAGGCAGAGAGGGAGCAAGACATCAATGTATGGTTGCCTTTCACCTGCCTCCAGCTACAGACCTGGCTGGAGACCTGGCTTGCATCCTGGTTATATGCCCTGGCTGGGAATTGAATCAGTGACCTTTGGGTTCACAGGCTGGTGGCTTACCCACTGTGCCACCAGCCAGGGCTCCTGCTATTGGAGTTTTTATGTTGGTTGGGAAATGGGAGCTTTACAGCATACTGTTCTTGGTTTAGGATGACACAGTTAGATGAATAGGTTGAGGCTATCTTACATGCATCCCCAGCCTTCCATGGCACCAGTGGCACACAGTAGTCACTTAGGGCCCCTTAGATGCTGTGTGATGTGGTCAGAGAGGCAACTTGGTGTAACAAGAGAAAAGCCATTGAGAAAATGGAACCTAGAGTTTAACCCAGGCTCCACTTGTGACTGCCTCTGTGATTTTCACTTAAGCTTTTGGTGTTCTGTTTTCCCTCTTCAATGAAGAGGGACATACCACATTCTTTCTTTGTTTGCTCTAGAATTCTGCTGTTCTCTTATTCTCTTCAGTGATGACTCTCTCCAGCCCCATTTGACCACAAGTTCAAGATTATAGTGACAGCCTTTTATTTCTTTTATTCCTAACTGCTTACTACACCGGCATCTCAGCAATCTTTTTTAAGTATTTGGTTTCATATTGTATTGGCTTTTATCATGAGAAACAATAGTACTACAGCTGTTTCAGAAAGTTAAGGTTGATTCCCTCTAGCTGGCCCAATGATGACTTTAAGGAATGCTTCTGTATCGGAAGTATGATGATGATGTACTAATCTGATAAATTAACCAGGAAGTGAGGCATAATGGAATGCTATTTATAGCATTTAAAATATAACAAACATAACAGCATCTGAGTCTCTCGTATTTAAAGTGTGCCCAGATCCCAAATCTAGTTTGTGGGGGCAGAGATGCATTCCCTCTACCACCAACGAGCAATGCTGAGCATACAAGGTGGCTTTCCTGCAGTTCAGTTCAGCTGTGACACTGTGTACCTGGAGAGAGCATCAGATCCCACAGGTGAAGACTGCCCCCTCACCTCCTTGCCCCAGAGCAGAATCTAGTTGCAAGTCCAAGTTGTTACCTATGCTTCTGACCAACTAGCTATAAATGGGAGGCTCCAGCGATCCTCTCCTTGGACTGAAAACACCAGCCACAAGTTCAGGTTGTTGCCTGTGCTTCACACCAATTGGCTATAAAATCAAAAGTTCCTTCCACTTCCTCCTTGGGTTTGATTAATCTGCTAGAGTGGTTCACAGAACTCAGAGGTACATTTCACTACCAGGTTGCCAGTTTATTAAAAAGGGTACACAGCCAGGCGGAGGAGAGGCATTGGGCAAGGAATGGGGAAAACGGGCTCTGTCCAGGTGCACCTCTCTCCCCAAATCTCCACCTGTTTGCCAGACTGGTAAAATAAATATATATTTATTTTTTTAAAGAGAAGGGAAGGGAGTGAGGCAGAGGGAGAGAGACATCAATGTATGGTTGCCTTTCACCTGCCTCCAGCTACAGACCTGGCTGGAGACCTGGTTTGCAACCTGGTAATGTGCCCTGGCTGGGGAATCGAACCAGTGACCTTTGGGTTCACAGGCCGGCACCTATCCACTGTGCCACCAACCAGGGCTTTTCATTTTTATGAAGGCTTCCTTACAAATGAGATATGAGTGACTAAATCACTGGCCATTGACTATTGATTATATCTCCAGCAACCTCTCCTCTCCCCACAGGGGAGGGGGACTGAAAGTCCCATAATCACATGATTGATTTTCCTGCCAACCAGCTCCCACCCGTGAGTGCAGTCCAAAAGTCACCTCATTAACATAACAAAAACATATATATAACTTTCTAAAAACTTGTAACACTTAGAAAATTCCAAAGAATTTGAACGACTAAATGTATATTTCTTATAAATCATAGTATTATCATAATATTCAAGACTCCAGGTTGAAAGGCATGTTTAATTGAGCCTGTAGAGGAATATTTGACCCTATTATTTATGTCCATGATAGAAAGCTAGAAGGAATTTCCAATATCTTTCACCCTTTTCTAGCTGATACGTATTTTAGACTCTGTAATTTAAAATTGCCACTGAGAAAAGAAATAAATAAAAAAGAATCCCTGGAGAATTGCTGCTAGTCATCATAGACCACTGGTTCCAAATATTTGGCAACAGAAATAAAACAAGCTACCCTTGAATTTAACCACAACTATATTTTTTCATAAAGAGACTTGAAATTCTGTTCCAGAGTAGTATTTTCTGCCCCGTAAGGCTATTTCTGTCCAACAAGATTGTTTGAAAAATAAAAAGCAAGTATTTCCAAATGAAAAAAAAAGGTATATAATTGAGGAAAGGGAGTGGGGATTTATAGGTGTGATTTTTTGAACTCTAGAACCTACTGAATAAAGTATTAATTGAGTGGTATATAGTTAACTTCAGGTCCACTTAGGTCCCAAGTTTGAATTTTGGATATTTATGATCACAGTTTACAAAATAGCAGTTAATTAGCTTTTTCCATTGCAGAAGATTTTGGTCAGTGTTTATTAATTCCAGTTCATATTACTAGGAACTTTTTATTCATTTGCTCTTATGTGCTAACGAAAACTGTCCTGAAGAATATTACCCTTTGGAAGCATTCATCAAGTTCAAAAATCTGTTTTGGAGATAAGCTGAAAAAATTACACTTTTGAAGGTTTTAAAAAGAAATTTAATGTGTGGTTTGGCTTAACATTTCTTTTTCTTTCTCTTTTAGGTCAAGATGATGTTTTTAAGTGCCTTGGGGAGAATATTCTTCAAAATGCCTTTGATGGCTATAACGCGTGTATTTTTGCCTATGGACAGACTGGTAATATTAAATAATGTATTTTTTTATGCTTTAAGGATCATAACAGAATATACCAAAAAGGATGCATATTGTTAGCATCTTATCCATTATAACTGATAAGGAACATTTTGGCTTATGTACCTCTGTAGTCAAGAAGAAAGAAAATCTACTCAAAGTGAAGGAGCCACTGTGTTAAGGGTATATGGTAGAGCTTGTCCAACTGAAACTATTCTTCATGGATAGACAAATGCTTATGATAGTTTTAAGAGGCAGTGCATGTAATGATTATAAGGGCAATGACTCAGATCTAGGTTATCCCAGCTCCAGCCCAGTTCCTGCCCTGTTCCTGCCATTGACCAGCTGTGAAGCTTGCACCTCAGTTTCCTTGCCTGTAAAATGCTGATAACCTTCCTTAAAGGGTTGTCACAATTAACCTGTGAAAACTTTTGGAAAAGGCCTGGTACAGAGGAAGTGGTACCTTTAGGTATTATGATCTTACCTTTAGGTATTATGATACTGATAAAATGACAAGTGACAAAAGCAGCAACTTGTATTTAAAAGTATGTTTACAGCCCTGGCTGGTGTGGCTCAGTGGATTGGCAGCCTGCCTGCGAACCCAAAGGTTGCTGGTTCGATTCCCAGCCAGGGCACATAACCAAGTTGCAAACCAGGTCTCCAGTCAGGTCTGTAGCTGGAGGCAGGTGAAAGGCAACCATACATTGATGTCTCTCTCCCTCTCTGCCTCTTTCCCTTTCCCTCTCTCTGGAAATAATAAATAAAATCTTAAAAAAAAAAAAAAAAAAAGTGGGAAGGGGGACAGAGGGGAGCAAAAAGGGGATGGATGTAATGCAACAACAATAAAAATTTTAACAAAAGTATGTTTACAAAATCACTACTATAAAAAAGGAAAAAGAACTTTACTAAATTAGGACTGAGTGCTTGAATATTTTTTGTTCAACTTTGGTGTGTTCTAAATTGTCTTTAATGAATATGTAGTCTTGAGACAATGGAGAAAATAAGTTTATAGTAGAAAAAAAATTACTCTGGCTTCTACCATTGCCAAAGGGTAGTAGGTTACTTTGCTCTGGGGCTGTAAGGATAACATACATTTTCATAGTATGGTTAGTGGTTGAGAATAGGCGTAATATTATTGACCATATGGATCTTCCCAGTCGATTTAAAAAACTATTTTTCAGTTGTTTTAGGTAATTTTTTAAACTCTGAAGATACCTACAGAAGGTTTTTGTTTTCTTCCTAAAAAATATTTACTTTTGATTTGTACATGTAGTAGGAAAGCTTCTGATTTTCCTATTACACATAATGATGAGATTAATTAGTTTCATCATTATATTTGGGTACATTTCTTATTTTATTTTGAGTATTTTCCTAAGTGCTAGTAATTTATTATGAGCATTGGAAAGAGGTTTGTGTATTTCAGCTTCTGAAAGAGACAGTAATAACAGTGATTTTCTCTTTTTTTTAGGATCTGGAAAATCTTACACCATGATGGGTACAGCCGACCAGCCTGGGTTAATCCCGAGACTTTGTAGTGGACTCTTTGAACGAACTCAGAAAGAGGAAAATGAAGAGCAGAGTTTTAAAGTAGAAGTGTCATATATGGAAATTTATAATGAAAAAGTCCGAGACCTTCTTGATCCCAAAGGGTAAATAACTTTGAGACTTTAATATTATAGTATTATGGACCAAAACAGAATTAAAAATTGACTTAAGTGAAATGTTTTACATTGCATTCTAGTAGAGAGTTATCTATGTAGTTATTGTCTTTGTGGTTTTATCCAGTTACCTAGTTACTGTTTTGATGATTTGCTATTAGTTACATTGAATGGATTCCTGCAGCCAATTCTGTGCTTTTGAATTTGGGGCTAAGACAGGCCTAGAAGAGCAGTTGAGCAGCATGCTTTTGGGTAACACTGCCTTTCTCCTATGCATCCAAAGCCACAAACAAAAAATGTATACTGAAAATAAAGTTACTTAGTATCAGGATAACTGATATCCTTAATCAAGTAGGCTATTGGTATTTTTTAAACAAGATATTTCAGGGGGATTCAGCTGTTTGATAGCAGGCTGTGAAGTGAGAGGGAGGCAGGAGATATGGACTTTAAGATAGTTAATTTTAAAGATTCTGGATTCTAAAATACAATTTTGTGGCATAGACTTTGAAATAAAAGAGGCTCACAAGTAGTAGGAAGCCTTTAAAACTGCTGTTGTCATCCTGTAGTCATATCTGAACCTAATGAGGAAGATGAGGCACCTGAGGAAACCTGTTCATTGCACAGAGCGTTCTCAGAGTTCAGATTTTAAGGAAGTGCAACAGTGGAGAGAAAGAAACCGAATAACCACAGCTTGTGGCTTGCTGATGTAAAAACAGCATTCGGGAGGTCAAATTGCCAAATGAGCTGAGGTTTACAGAAAATTTGGAAGATGATGAGAGGACATTTACTCACATTTGAAAGAAGAAGATGATCAAGGAAAGATGGCCTTAGAAGCAGTGGATTATAGTGAATCATTGCTCAAAGTGAATCTTCACCCAGAGAAGGAAAGTTTCAATAGAAGGTGCTTGATAAATTTTGTGCAGAGTAGGAGTGTGTGTTCATAATGAAGTTAGGTGAGAACCACTCAAGCACCGCAGGCAGCTCGTGCCAGAACACATTTGGAGAAACCCTCTTCTTGGAGAGTGACCCAAATATGGCTGGAGGGTTGCATGCATGGAAGTCAAAACAGCATAAAAGGAGATCAAAGGTGGGAAGGCTATGGCCTAAGCACCCACATCTTCCTGAATATTGTCCCCTGAACATTTTCTGGCTGTACCCTGAATACTTGTTCTTGTACCTTCTTCTCTGTGAAGCCCATAGATTTCTTAAGAGATCCAACCCACACCTACTTAGAAATTCTTAGCTGTCTTTATTCTTGTGTTTTGTATTCCATAGTACTTGTGTGGCATAGCTTAAACTTTACAGTTTTTCATAGCACTTAATAATTTCTAGCCCAATTAAAAAACAGGCAAAGGGCCTGAACAGACAACTCTCTGAGGAAGCCATACAAAGCGCCCAAAGGCATATGAAGGAATGCTCAACATCACTAGCCATCAGAGAGATGCAAATTAAAACCACAATAAAATACCACCTCACATCTGTCAGAATGGCAATCATCAACAAATCAGCAACAAGTGTTGGCGAGGATGTGGGGAAAAGGGAACCCTGGTGCACTGTTGGTGGGAATGCAGGCTAGTGTAGCCACTAGGGAAAACAATATGGAGTTTCCTTAAAAATGGGCCCTGGCTGGTGGCACAATGGATAAGGACCTGCCTGTGAACCCGAAGGTTGCTGGTTCAATTCCCAGCCAGGGCACATAACCAGGTTGCAAGCCAGATGTCCAGCCACGTCCATAGCTGGAGGCAGGTGAAAGGCAACCATACATTGATGTCTCTTTCTCTTTCTGCCTCTCTCCTTTCCCCTCTCTAAAAATAATAAATAAAATCTTAAAATAAAAAAACAAAACTAAAAATGGAACTGCCTTTTGATCCAGCAATTCCACTACTAGGATTATACCCGAAGAACCCTGAAACACCAATTCATAAGAACCTATGTACCCCTATGTTCATAGCAGTGCTATTTACAATAGCCAAGTGCTGGAAACAGCCTAAGTGCCCATCAGTGGATAATTGGATCAAAAAACTTTGGTACATTTACACAATGGAATACTATACAGCAGAAAGAAAGAAGGAACTCCTACCCTTTGCAACAACATGGATAGAACTGGAAAGTATTATGCTTAGTGAAGTAAGCCAGTCAGTGAAAGACAAATACCATATGATCTCACCCATTACAGGACAATAATGAACAAAACAAATAAACAAGCAAAATAGAACCAGGTACATGAATACAATGAATAGATCTTCATTGGGCAAAGAGGAGGGGGAGGGGTGAAGGAAGGAGGAGACAAAGAAGGGGAGCAGTTTAGTCAAGGAACAAGCATGGAAGAACCATGGACATAGACAGCAAGTGGGACTGATTTTGAGGGGGATTGGGTAGGTGGGGAAGGGGACAGAGGGGAGTAAAAAGGGGATAGATGTAATACAACAACAATAAAATTAAATTTAAAAAATTTTCTTACATGTTTCTCTTGTATAGTTTAATAATTAACAGCTTGGGTTTTAGGTTTACCTAGCCCTGGATCTGGGTCCATTAATTGTTACCTATTGAGCAAGGTCGTTATGCTTTCTAGACCTCATTTGTACAGAGGGTATGATAATATGGCATAATATCTCAGAGGGCTGTTGTGAAGATAGGCTGGGATGGTACACTTGAGGTCTTAGAACCTTTATGGTGCATAGTAAGTGCTTGGTAAGTATTAGCTGTTGTTTTCCCCGCAGATGTTCTTGAGGTTTTTGTAGTGTTTCTGAACAGTGGAAGTAAATAGATTAAAAACTATAAATGTGATACCTTCTCAGTGAAAGATGAGATAACTTTGTTTTGTTATGCAAGCACCAATTTTATTAGTTCAACATGTACTATGTGTAATAATGTAATTAGGTTTTACTCAGGAGAAAATTTGGTATACGTTATCTTTAAAATAGAGGGAGAAAGGGAAAGGAAGAGGTTAGAATATATTCTGAACTAAGTTAAATAATTGTTTATGTCTACTTTCTGCAGTTTTATCGTTAATAAGCAAAGTCTAATGGTTGATCCTAGGGTGCGTAAAAGAGTCTAAATCACTTGAAAATATTGTCACATAAAATAAGAATCATGAGCCCTGGCTGGTGGCTCAGTGGATAGGTGCCAGCCTGTGAACCTCAAAGTCTCTGGTTAGATTCCCAGTCAGGGCATGTAACCAGGTTGCAAGCCAGGTCTCCAGCCAGGTCCGTAGCTGGAGGCAGGTGAAAGGAAACCATACATTGATGTTTCTCTCCCTTTCTTCCTCCCTTCCTGCCCTTCTCTCTAAAAATAATGAATAAAATCTTTAAAAAAAAAAATCACTTGTCATCTCATCAGCAAATATTTTTATATTATAATGATTTTATTTTTAAAGTGTTTTTTTGAGGTCTAATTCATGTCATACAATTGTCAGCAAATATTCCTAATATTTTTGGTTGATACCATTAACTATGCTATATGCTCTAGGTTTTTGGCAGGTATCCTTCACTGGGTTTATCAGTTCTTTGTTTGCTAAGAGGCCCAATTTTTAAAATCATGAATGAATATTTAATTTATTAAAAACATTTTTCTACATTTATTGAAATAACCATATGTGTTTTTTTTCTCATTAGTCCATCAGTGTGGTAAAAGCCATGAATCTTTTTCTAGTCTTAAAATAACCTGGTAGCCCTGAGATAAGCCCAATTTAAAGTTTTAAAATCATCATCATATTCATCATTTGTTGTCTTTTGTTTGTCTTTATTCATAATCAAGTTTGGCCTATAATTTTCCGTTCTTACACAGTTAACATTTATTGAGTTTCTGTTCTCTGTACCGCATTCTGTGATAAGACAATTAGAGTGTTTGTATTTATTTGACCCTGCATTCTTTGTGGCAGTAAATAGACATCCCACAGTGTACCCTTTTGAGTGATGTGATATTTTACCACATTGTGAAGTTTTTGTTACTAGTCAAGATTTAAAATTTTGGTTTAAATTCTTTGGGGATCAAGTCAGTTGGTTTTATTTACTTGGGATCTTTGTTGAATTCAGTATATATTTTATGGAGCACAGTTGAGTTCTTTAAAAAACAGCTTATTCTTAAAAATTGTTTATTTCTCTTTAATGAACAGAAGCCGTCAAACGTTAAAAGTCAGAGAGCACAGTGTGTTGGGACCCTATGTCGATGGACTTTCCAAACTGGCTGTCACAAGCTATAAGGTAACAACATCCTTTATGTGAACTAACTAAATTCAAAGTGGCAATTTTTCTGTTTCATCTGTGATTATTATTTTTGAAATTAAAAATTAGAGCAGCATCTCTTAATTACTTTTTACAAAAATTTTTACTTAAAAAGCTGCATATGGCTGTTGGGATGGTTAGTTTGTGCAAGGAGGTGTATAATTGCAAGACACACCTATTCATCTGTTGTGAGACACTACATTGTTTTCATGCTTACAGACTCTGGAGTTATGATGTACCTTACAATGATAAATGTCAGCTTTTTGTCTTCCCTAGTAGTGCATAAAATAATGAAGTTGCCTATGGTTTGGTGAATTTAATGAAATAAAAATATTGTGTTAAGTAGATGGAATTCAAAGCCTATTCTAATATGAGAGAGTCTCTTACTGGTCTTTAGTCAGTTCTCTTCATTTTCAGACTTCTCAGTGCTGCTCTGTGTGAATCCATCAGGCTTTGCGCATGGGGGAAGGGGTGGGGTGGGGCGACACTTGGTGATGTAATGGACATTGAATCAAGAATCAGTGGATGTTGATCTAATGACACTTAAATCCTTCTTTACAACTCCTATATGACTCTAGATCATTTACTCTATGTCACCCAAGCTCTTTGTCCTAGTTTTTAAAGTGGAAATTAGTTTTATTGTCTTCACTATCTTATGATGTAGGTTAATTTGTTTCTTTGTTCATTAATCAAGTCTATCACTTGATCAATGATACTTCATTTAGTAAATATTGAATACCCATCATGTGCCAGTCATTGTGCTAGGTGCTGAGGATATAAAAAAAAATGAATGAAATTGTTTGTTACCTGAAGTATTTTACAGATTCTATAAAGGTATTATAAAACAGCACAGTTTATAAAAAAAAAAAAAAAAAAAAAAAAAAAAAAAAAAAAAAAAAAAAAAAAAAAAAAAAAAAAAAAAAAAAAAAAAAAAAAAAAAAAAAAAAAAAAAAAAAGTAAAAAATAATAATAATAATACACACACAAAAAACAAACACTCAGCATCATTTAAGCTGCTGTAATAGATGCATATTCAGGGGTCATTGTTGTTTCAGTGAGGGATACCTAACTTAAATGGATTTGTAGGTGTTTGGGCAGGCTTCCTGAAGGAGATCAAATAGGATAATGCATGAGAAAAGTCTTTATGAACTCTGGAATATTTATGTCAGTGTTAGGTATTATTACTATATTAATAATGACCATTTGAGAGCATATTTATGCAACATTGGAGAGAGATCAAAATTGTTTTGAGAGCTCAAAGGAAATTGGAAAGTATAAAAGACCTTTTGTTATTTAAAAAATTAAAAGGCACCATACAGAGTTCATGCATGAGAGAACAGGTTAGAGACCAATGAATAAATAAATGTAGGCTACATAGGATAAGGCTTTTACATTAAGCCTCAGGATTGTCAGATTTAATGGGTCTAAAATGGATCTAGGAAATTGTGATTTTTCCCCCATTCTGGTATTTACCTATATCTTTTTTGCAATTAATGTTTTTAAGTTGAGGTATTTTATTATAATACTGACTCTTTCCTTAAAAATTATTCTTAATTCATACAGCAAAATAGAACCTTAGGATTTTCAAAGGTTTCTATATGCGTACGTCAGTGAGATTAAGTTTGGCTACATACAACAGAAAAAGTATAATAGGATTTAAGTTCCTTGGAGTATGAATTACTATGTTTTGATCGTTCTGTGTCCTCAGTATCTTAAAATACATCTGGCACATAGTAGGTGCTTCCAATATATATTTGAGTGAACCAATGAATTAATGAAAGAGTGAATGGTGAAAGGGCTGGTATGTTGGTTCTAAAGATACTATTCGGAACCTGGATTTTAGCCAGCTCTACGGTAATGTCCTTATTCTTATATTTCAAGGTGGCTCTTAGAACCATGATGAGATAGCTTGCCTATTTCTTTTAAGGAGAATTTCCAGTGACCTGTGTTATACATTATCTCTCAGTAACTAAAACTTAGTCATATGGCCAGACTGAGCTGCAAGGGTGTCTGGGAGATGTCCCTTAGCTCTGCTGGAATGTGCTTAGCTGAAGATTGGGTTCCCTTACGAGGAGGAGGAGGAGACTGGATAAAAGAAAGCAACTAGTGAACTCTTTCACACGTACCATCTTTATTGTTCCTCAGTTAAACCCTCGGAAGGTAGATGATGTTATAGCTCTGTATTGTTATTTATGAAACTGAAATTCAGATTGGTTAAGTAACTTTTTTGGAACATAGACATTTTTAAAAATGAAGATCACGTGATCTTTCTATATTGCATCATGCTATCTCTGTTTTAGCAGTAATAGCAACAGAGTAGTATAGAAAATTAGTCTCCTGAAGTTTTTATTTTTAAAAATAGGTTTAGTAAGATATACTCCAAGGTGGTAAGATAATGTTCTGCCTGCTTGAAGGGGTTGCAGACTATTTTTCTTAATGCGTATTTGTGTAATCTAATTTGATTTAACAGTTAACATCTATTACTTATGTAATTAAATAAACTATTTTTTTTTTCACGTTTCCAGATTAGATGAGGACTGGCATGGCATGTTTGTTAATTTTGTGAGACTCAACATGTAGTGTATAAACTTTTTAAATTCTAAAAAATAAATAAACAAATAAATAACTTTTCTACTTCTCAAAGTTGCCCCTTTATCTGCATACACAGAAAATAGTATATTTTATTTGTTTCATGGAAGATATTGATTGGCAACTGTACTCTTTAGTGTTCATTGAAAAACAAAGTGTAAACACCAAATATGTCTGACAAATGGTGCAACTTGTAATGTATTTTTTTTGTAGAGCGGTTTTAATATATATTAGATGGATAATGAAATGTGTGTCTGTGACTTGTTTTCACCTAGGATATTGAGTCTTTGATGTCTGAGGGTAATAAGTCTCGGACAGTTGCTGCAACCAACATGAATGAGGAGAGTAGCCGATCCCATGCAGTCTTCAAAATCACCCTCACACATACTTTGTATGATGTGAAGTCTGGGGTAGGTGTTCGTGTGTATGGCTTTAAGTTTTTTTTTTAAAGTTGATTATGGTTTCTCTTACTCCCTTCAGGTGTTAGATGACTTAAAATCCTAGCCAAACATGTGTATCAATTAGAACACAGGACAAGAAATAAAAGCCACGCTAGGTGAACAGAAAGGGATTTAAAGAAGGGATTTGGGTGATTGCAAAGGTGCTGCAAGTGAGGAGCTGCAGGCGGGCCCCATAGCTGTGATCCAGGACAACGTACTTCCATGAGCAAGGGTCATACTTCCACAATCTGTTTGCCAGCAGAAAAACCCCAAAAGGGGTAGAAGATGGCTTCTGCTATACTTCTGTTTTCCAAATCTTAATCAAGTATGTCTAATTGACAGAAACTAAGGCACATCCTGAACCCTGGTCTCCTGGGGAGTCTGAGAAATGTAAATTTTAGCTCTCCACCCTCTCCAAGTAAAGGAAGGCAGAGCAGAAGTTACACAAGCAGATGGTCCAAAGTCTTTGCCACAGCATTATTTTTTTGAGCTATGATGGCTAATGGCATAAGCTAATGTTAATACTCTAGCTGATTCAGGGGAGATACTTTTGAAATATTACCTTCTGCTAAGCAGCTAAGTATCAGAAGAAATAAATTGCACTGGAGAAATTATGCTTTCAGATTGCTAGATTTATGGTATAAATATGGAGTATTTGGTCTTCAAATTTGTAAGAATAAACAAAACCAGAGATGTATAAGCTTCAACACACTGGAAACTTCTCTGTTGACTAATACCTATGCTTCCCTTTTTTAATATGAATTTTTGCATATTTTATTATGATCTGCAGCCCCCAGCAAATCAATTTCAATACTAGAAGCTAAAATAATCACCCTGGCAAAGCATTTTACTTTTGCAGGAGTTTTATTTGATGAAAACATATTTTTCCTCTTTTACCATTACAGCAATATTAGTATAACAACAAACATTTCTTTGTTTCCTATTTCCTTTCAGCATAACACAAAAAACATACTGAAGAGTTTTTTTTTTTAAACCAAACATACTTTTGATTTGGGAAGCTGAATATCCTTCTGTGGCAACATGTTTATTTATGGAAATAAATATAAATGTGTATTTTATTATTTTTATTTATTTTTAAAGGTTTTATTTATTATTTTTAGAGAGAGGGGAAGGGAGAGAGGCAGAGAGGAAGAGAGACATCAATGTATGGTTGCCTTTCACCTTCCTCCATCTGGGGAACTGGCTGGATACCTGGCTTGCAACCTGGTTATGTGCCCTGGCTGGGAATTGAACCAACAACCTTTGGGTTTGCAGGCCGGCACCTTATCCACTGTGCCACCAGCCAGGGCTTAAATGTATATTTTAAAGGAAAGATTTAAAAAATGATCCAGCCTATAGAATTTGGCATTGATTTCCCACGTTTTGTTTTGTATTGCTGATGAATATAAAATATTACATATGTGATTTAATATAAAACATTTAAAAATTTTTATTTTTAATTAGTTTGCATTCAATATTATTTTGTACTAGTTTCACGTGTACATCATAGTGGTTAGACAATCATATACTTTACAAAGATTTCCCTTTGATATTTCCAGTACCCACCTGGTGCCATACATAGTTATTACAATAGTAGTGACTGTATTCATCTCTGTGCTGAATTTTATATCCTCATGACCTTTTCGTAACTACCAATCTGTACTTATGAATTCCTTCACCTTTTTCACCTCTCTGACAACCACTAGTTTGTTCTCTATATCTATGAGTTTGTTTCTATTTTGTTTATTTATTTTTAGAAAAACATTTTTGATAAAGGAGAATATGAATATATGTGTGTATACATTTATATACTATCTTAACTGGAGAACTCTATACCTTTAATACCTGGAATTATGAGATAAGAAAATTATTATATATGAATAATATGAAACATTTTAGAAAATGTTAAGTTTTTGAGGGATCCTTCTACTATATAAAAAATGAAATTTTTATGTCAGTAAGAATTACAAATATTTTTTCCTTAGAATTATTGGTAAACATTTGTGAAATTTTCAGGATAGTTTCAAATTATATCAAAATTCATAACTTATAAATAGTAATTTTGTATACTTCTCTATGAAAATTCTGTTGGGTTCCCTTTAAAATATCCCATTTAGGGAGGTACTGTTTTTCTGAGATAAATTTAACTTGGTCTGGATTAGTAGATCTTTGTATAATTTTGTGTTTATTAGATTGTACAATTTTCTCACACCGGTTTATAGCTGCACAAACTAATTTTGAAATAACTAGCTTTGATAAAGGATTTCTATAATAATCTCATGCTGTAGAGATGGAATGACCTTTTGTACTACTTAGCTGTGAATTAGTATTCATCAACTTACTTTCTAGACATCTGGAGAGAAGGTGGGCAAACTGAGCTTGGTTGATTTGGCTGGCAGTGAGCGGGCAACGAAAACTGGAGCTGCCGGGGACAGGCTGAAGGAGGGGAGCAACATTAACAAGTAAGTTTTTCAGGAGCTTTTTGTTGCTTTGTTGACTTAATAGCCAAATAGATGAACTTATGTGTTTATTAAAAGAATAAGCCTTGGCTAGTGTGTCCCAGCAGATTGAACACTGGCCTGTGAACTGAAAGGTCAGCTGTTCAATTCCCGGTCAGGGCACATGCCTAAGTTGCAAGCCAGGTTCCAGCTGGGGATGTATGGGAGGCAAACAGTCAATGTTTCTCTCCCTTTTTTTCTCTTTCCCTTCCCCCCTCTCTAAAAAGAAATAAAATCCTGGATGACTGATCCAAGATGAAGGTGTTGATAGACATGCTGCATCTCCCTCCATAACCAAAAACTGATACATCTACCTCAAACTAGAGACAACAAGAAATTCCAGAATATTGAGCTACACAGAAGTCCAACAAACAAAAGATATAAAAAAGAAATACTCATCCAGAAAAGTAGGAGGGGAAGATCCAGGACAGAGAGGATGCGGTTTGGTGCACGATTCAACAGAATGGCAGCAGACCAGATAGCATGGCTCACAGTTCCATCACCAGGGGAAAAATAATGCCACGTTGTTTCTGACTGTGAAAACCAGTGGAGATTGGGGTGGAGGAAGAATCTGCCAGTCTCCCAGCAGAGTCTGTTTGTTTAGAGGCCCCCATGGCCCTAGAATATCCACAGGCCCATCCAGTCTGGGAACCATGGCCAGGGCACCAGCTAGAGAGGTGCCAGCCCCATATGGGAAACAAGAGAAGTGTCTGGAAAAGGAGTGAGTTTTGACTAAGCAGCATTGTTTCCTCTGAGACCTCTTCACCCCCAAATACAGCACCACAATGTGCTGAAACAGGTCGCTTATAATGACAAATACCTAAGGCTCCACCTCCTACAATGTAACAGGTATGGCATCTCTACTTAAGACACAGAGGCAAACGCAGGAGCCTGTCAAGTTGAGGAGATGGAGAACTATGGCTCAAAAAAGGGACCAGATCAAGGTCCCAGTGGGCAAACTAAGTGACAAAGAAATATGTCAAGCTAACAGATGCACAGATAGGCAACCTAACAGACACACAGTTTAGAATGCTAGTGATAAAGCTGTTCACAGACTTGACAGATATATTTAAGTACGGCAACTGCAGAAGGGAGGAAATGAAGGCTATGCTAAGTGAAACAAAGGGAAATCCATATGAAACCAATGGTGAAGGGGCAGAAAACAGGGTTCAAATACACACTTTGGAACATAAGGAAGAAATAAATAGTCAATCAGTACAGAATGAGGAAACAAGAATTGAAAATAACGAGGAGAGGCTAAAGAACCTCTGGGATGACTTTGCACATGTCAACATGCAAATCATTGGGGTGCCAGGAGAAGAGGAAGAGCAGGAAATTGAAAACTTGTGTGAAAAGATAATGAAAGAAAAATTCCCTAATTTGATGAAGGAAATAGACATACAAGTCCAGAAAACACAGAGAGTCCCAAACAAGCTAGATTCAAATCAGAACACACCAAGACACATCATAATTAAAATGCCAAAGGTTAAAGATGAAGATAGAATCTTAAAATCAGCAAGAGAAAAACAGAGTTACCTGCAAAGGAGTTCCCATAAGACTATCAGCTGATTTATCAGAAGAAAGTTCACAGGCAAGAAGGGACTGGCAAGAAGTATTCAGACAAGATCGGGCACGTTCAGGGTGGTATGGCCGTAGATGACAAGAAGTATTCAAAGTGATGAAAAGCAAGGACTTACAGTCAAGACTACTCTATCCAGCAGAGTTATCATTTAGAATGGAAGGGCAGATAAAGTGCTTCCCAGATATGGTTAAGTTTAAAGAGTTCATCATCACCAAGCCCTTATTATGTGAAATATTAAAGGGACTTATTTAAGGAAAAGAGGATTAAAATTATAAATATTAAAATGCCAACAAACTCACAACTGTCAACAATAGAACCTAAAAAATAAAAATAAAAACAAAAACAAAAACAAACTAAGCAACACCCAGAATAGGATCAGAATCGTAGGCATGGAGATCATTGGGAGAGTTATCAGCTGGGAGGGGGAAAGGAGAGAAATGGGGAAATGGTGGGGGGATTAGAAAATATAATGGGTAAGTATAAGGTAGGGAGAAGTTAAGAATAATAGAGGTGAAATAGGGTGAAATGAAAGAACTTAAATGTATTAACTCATGGATATCAACTAAGAGGTATGGGACTACAGGAGGGAATGGGGGTCTTGGGTGGAAGGGAGCAAAATGAAAAGAATGTGGGACAACTGTAACAGCACAATTGATAAAATGTACTTATAAAAATAATAAAATCTTAAAAGTAAAAGACTAAGATTCTGGGCTGATTAAGGCTATAATGAATATTAGTTTCACGTTTTTGCAGATGTCTATTTTGCAGAAAGTGGGTGTGACCTACATTACATTTTGGTTAGATGTTTGGTGGGGCTGGGGTACAGTCTCAGTCCAATCAGAAGTTTCTCAAGAGTGGCTGTATTGAAAGTTGGGGCCTGGTTCCTTTGTATTCTACGATGGTTAGGGGCACCCCTGGCCTCTCTCCGCTAGGTGGCGGTAGTATCTGCCGCCTCCCTCCCTCACCCTCATTGTAACAACCCAAATTATCTACAGACACTGCCAGCTCTGCACCTTGTCCGGGCCCAGTCACCTTCAGTTGAGAACTGCTGGCCTAAGCTATAGAAAATAGCAAAGGTAATCCGTCTACCTGTCTTGACCTGCGAGTCACTGAACAAACAACAGAGTGTGTACTGGCCACATTTGGTTTTCCCTTTTATGACTGCTGTGGTGCTTATTTATTCCAAGAAGTTAGGGCTTTGTGAAATAATGTTTTATTCACCAGTGTTCTCATGGTTATATTTTATACCTCAGGCTAAATTGTTAGCTCCTGTGGGCAGGATCCTTTTCTATCTTTGTGGCCCCCAGAAGGACACATAGTCATCAGTAACCAGCTGACCAATGGGAGACGAAAGACACCATCATGCAGATTCTTTGTCATTGTTGAATGGCTATACATGTGCAAATATATATATAATTTTTGCCTATAATTACTTGTGTTATGTTTGTGGTTTTCTTTCTTAAAGATACATGGTATTTGTGTTCTTATGTTGACCCAGAGGTTTATGGCTTACATTTCTTATTTATAAAAATGAAAACAAACAAGGAATTGTGCTAAGCAGTTTTATTGCTTACAGTAACATAAGAAGGATATCAGCTTTTAGAGTTTATGTATTTTTAAATGGAGCGGTTAAATGCTGACAACAGTGTTGTTTTCCTACAGGTTCAAAGGCATCTTGATGTTCAGTCTTTGTGCTGAAACATGACACTTGATATCCTCAGTTTTTCCTGATTGTTATCGTTTGTTGCACTATGCAGGTCTCTCACCACCCTGGGTCTGGTGATCTCAGCCCTGGCAGATCAGAGTGCTGGCAAAAACAAGAATAAATTTGTCCCATATCGTGACTCAGTTCTCACTTGGCTGCTCAAAGTAAGTTACTTATTTTTTTCTTGGTCTACTCTTTGTGGTTGGTAACAGGAAAAATAAAGAGTAGAATAGATTGACTTTGTGGGGGAGTGGGTGGTTGGGAAAGGGGACAGAGGGAAGGGAAAAGGGGATGAATGTAATAAAACAACATTAACATTAAATTAAAAAAAAGAAAAAAGAAAAAAAAGAAAAGCATTTCCAAGGACCTACATATGGGAGGATGAGATGCAGTGGGAATATTTATAGAAATAAAAATAGAAAACAGTCAAAAAAAAAAAAAAGAGTAGAATAGTACTCCTTTTCAATTACCATTTCCTCGATCAGTGTACAAATTTATAATCATAGGCTCTTAGGTGATAATTGTAATTTTAATTGATTAAGCATAGGTTTCTTCCTGATTCAGCAGAACCAGGGAATGGTGATAATTGTAATTTTAATTGATTAAGCATAGGTTTCTTCCTGATTCAGCAGAACCAGGGAGTGCTAGAAATGGTGGGAGTTTTTTGTGTCTGAGATTTTGGGAAATAGAAGAAGGACCGGGTACTAATCTGATAGGCAAGTGAGTCATAAAAAAGGAGTTTGTACTGTCTTACAGACTTAGCTGGACTGCTGTCTTTCTCACAGACTCCTTTTATTCAACATTTTGGACCTTGTATTTCTGTTTAACTTCAAAACTACTGGTAATCATTTTAATTTGCTTTCAGCCTTTCAAAGGTATTATTTAAGAATAGAGAGTAGGTCACATAGTCATTCTTTGGCTGATTTGATGTCAATGAAAGAAATGGAATGAGAAAAAAAAAACCATATGAAGTGCTGAGGAAAACAAAAGGAGTGTAAAATACTCTTTATCCTCTATTTTCTTAGAGTCTGGTAAGGGAGATATTATATTTACATAAAATAGTATAGCATGATTCCATGGGAGCTAGTAATGATGTGTAAAGGAGCGTGGGGAAAAGAGAGACTTATTTCTAGGTTTCCTTTAGTCTTGGTGAACTAAATATTGGCCAGGGAGTTAGGGGATATAAAATCTAGTGACAATTTAACTCCTTATAGAGTGACCAACCTGGAACAAAGTATTTTCCTACTACTCTTCTTTTCTATTTTTTTTTTTTTTATGGAGAAATAATTTTATGAACCCTATTTAGTCTTGTGATAGCTTATTTTCCCATTGATCAAGACTTAAGTATTGATAGACTTGGTCCAGCACTGATGGGAGTGCTCCTCTATCAGGGACAGCAGAGTGCTTCTCATTTGATAAGTGGTCAATAGAGGACCCTTTTGTATTAAGATGGTTTTTGTCCTCTCTGTGAATTCTCCTAAATATGGATCTCTTAACACCAAGTAACTTCTGGCAACACATGATTCAATAATGCTATCTTTCGAGTTCATCCACTTTTTCCCATTCTTATTGCCACTTAGATAATGAAGATGACTTTCATCTTTTGCTTGGATGATTGAAACTTCTCCCTCAAGCTTTCTTAGTCCATTTTGATTTTTATAGCTAGGTTACAATTTCTTTCTGAACTCATACTCTTCTTAAACTTAAATCTCTTTCACAACTCCAGAAGGCCTTGCAGTAAAGTCCAAATTCTTTAATGACTTGTGATTGACTAAGCCCTTCATAACCTGACCACTCCCTACTTCTCATTGTTCATCTTCTGGTCTTGATGCTATCAGTTCCAGCTAAGTGACTGCTAGGACTTCTCTCTTACTCTGGAACATTCTTCCTCCTCTTCTAGCTCCTCCTACTCTGCTCTCCCTCTCCTTTACCTGGGAGATGCTTATTCAGCTGAAGGTCTCAGATGCTGCTTGCTCTGGGGATCTTCCCTAACCTTTCAGGAGTGGGCTTTCTGCTCTTTCTCTTTTCCCAGACCATATCACATTGATCCCTGCGTTAACTCTTATCATGTAGTGTTTGCTCACCAGCATCACCGCCTGTGACAAACTACATGAATAGCTGAATGAATGAATCCTTCAGCTCTGCTCTGATCTAGAATTATGACCTTTGGGAAGCCCATCCTTCTTATTGGGTCTCAAATTCTCTTCTGTAAAATCAAAATAATTTGATTTAATGACTTCAAAGAGTTCTTTTCAGCTTTAAACAATTCTGACTTCCAAAATTAATTTTTTTCCCTAGGTCCTTTTAATTTGCAGTTGCTACATTTGAAACAAAGCTCAGCTGATTTGCCTAATTAAACAATTAAAAGTAAACAAGAAGCTTTATGCTTTCTCCTTGAGTGAGTGCCAGGTTCTTTGTTGCCATTTCCTTTTTGCTAGTGGCCTGAGGCCATTTTTGAATATAAGCATATTATTGTTGCTCATGCACAAGGGCTTTTGAAATATCAAGGATTTGTTGTTTGCCAGGTTTCCTTTTCTCAGCACAAATTGAAGCACAATGTGCGTGTTTTTCTCCTTTGCTTGCTTATTGTTACCCTTTTACCCAGTTGCCTTTGCGCTGTTCATGTGGGCTAACAGAGTGCTATGGTTCTCCAAGGGCAGCGCTGCACCCAGGCACTGCCAGTGAGCTGGTCTGCCACCTGAGATGGAATCCCCGTGATTTTCATATATGGCATTGGAATTGCATTAATGTGCATGGGATTCTTCTTGACATTTTTCTGGAAGTTGCCAAAGCAGGACACCGACAGTGTGAGGTCACAAAGTGCAGAGTGAAGCACGTGCTCATACAGACTTCACAGAAATCACTTTTGCTTCCCAGAGCCCAGATTTCTTACATTCCCTTCCTTTTCGTGGGTTGGAGTGCATTTCCTTCAAAGGTAAAATGACGTTAGCTGTGTTGTCTCTAGAAAGCCAGATTTGTCAGTAATGGATGAGTGAGTGGACATATTGTCTGTGATTATATTGAACTGTTAGGAAAACCTAAGGAATTGTTTTGATTCTGTCACTGGGCCAGGATAATTGGGGAAGGTGTCAAGTCACCTTACTTATTCCTCAGGTCTGAACTCTGCCTATTGCCAAGTGGTGTTTTGCTACTGTGTTACTGTAGGTAGCTGTGGGGGAGTGTGCATCATACTGGACCTGAAGGCAGAATACAGTTGAACTAGAATTTTCTTGTTTACTAATATTGGATCTTTAGGTAACGCATTTAATGTTCTTTGTCAGGACAAACCTCTGTTTCTTCTTTGGTAAGACAGGGACACAAATAATCCAATTTACCAAAGACCAAGGACTAAGCAAAGTCTATGCACAAAGACTGTAAATCACAGGTTGCTTGAAGAAATTTTAGCTACATTGATATTGGAAGAACTTTGTATCTTCAAAAGTAAAAATTATATATGTAATTCTCTCCAAAGGTAACATTGCCTTACTGGCCTATTTGAGTATCCTCTCTAATCTTGAGATTATATTCAGTGATACTCTGTTACTGAAAGAGGTTATTGAGTCTATTCTTACTGGTTCTTCTTATCCTGGGATGGCATATTAGCTATCTATCTCTATTTAACGTAGTAACCCTAAACCTCAACAGGGATTTATTATCTCACCATTGCTGTGGGTCAGAATTCCGGTGTGGCCTAACTCAGTGGGTCTGGCTGTGTTTCTCATAGAGCTGTGATCAAAGTGTCATTGGGGGTTGCAGTTATCACAAGGCTTGACTAGGATTGGATCTGCTCACCAGAGTAGTTGTTGGCAGTCTTCCGACACCCTGTTTCCAAACTCATTCCTATAGTACCTTCAGAGGACCACCTCACCTCATGGCGGTGGTGAGAGAAAACAGAGCCATAGTCCTTTTATAATCAGAAGGGACTTACCATCAATTCTGCTGTATTCTATTTCTTAGGTGCAAATAAACAAGCCCTGCGCGCACTCGAGGTGAGGGGGAGGTAGAGGCGTCACTACCAGGAGGGGAAGTCACTGGGGCTGTCTCAGAGGCCATTGCCTCGGCCATTGGCTGGCTAAGTGGAGTGTGGGTGGATTGTTTTCCAAGCCTAGTTGTATGTAGCTATTTTAAGTGTTCTCAAGCAACTGTAGCATGCCGAATTTGTTGGAGCCTGTGCTGAAGCCCACTGCACTGTACTTCTCAGTTTCAGTGTGATGAAGATGAGTCACTTTTGTTTCGCACCCTTGCTGGACTGTGAAAGTGGTTGTGTAGAACATAAGCCTATTTTAGTGGTTTTTGAAGTGGTATCAGATGGAATAAAATAAAAATACCTTCAATGTAGCTTTTGTTTAATAAGACTATAGTTGTACCTTTTTATAATATAATTAGGTTTTTAAAAAAGTTACAAGATGCTTGATAGCTTGTAACAACACTTTCTGGGTTATTATTTAGTCTCAGAGATTCCAAGTACACAGTGTTATGCAGTAGATTGTAGGTAATCATTCTTTGATCAGATAAATAATACCACAGTTGTTCAGGACCTCTAAGGAAGATTTTGTAGACATTAAAGAAATTACTTTTTTATTCTGAGTAGTCTGCTGACTTATGGTATCATGTTGTCTGTTAAAAGAGAACAAGTTGTCTTAAAATGAATTTTTACTAAACTAAAATAAATGTAGACTTTATTGTATTTCTCTGCCCTTTTTCAAAACCAAAATTCCCTTTTGCAGAAAAATAGCTTGGCAGAGAAGAATAAGAACAGGACAGGGAGTCAATGTACCTGTAATTAAGTCCTGACTTTGTCCTTGAATAATGTGTTTGATTTGGGGTTGTATCTCACCATTTCTGACTTCAACCTTCTCACGGCATGTTTTCTTCCAACTTTAAAATGCTGCCCAATTTCTCCTTCTGTAGGACAGTCTTGGAGGTAACAGTAAGACAGCCATGGTAGCCACTGTGAGTCCGGCAGCCGATAACTATGATGAAACCCTTTCAACTCTGCGATATGCAGATCGTGCCAAGAATATCGTGAACCATGCTGTGGTGAATGAGGACCCTAATGCACGGATCATCCGGGATCTGAGGGAAGAAGTAGAGAAACTCCGGGAGCAGCTAACCAAAGCAGAGGTGTGTGGCACAACTGAGCAGTGCTTTATGGGCCTAGGAAAATCTAGCAAGGCTAGGGCTTGAATATTATTCTCCTTTAGCCTTAAGTGATGAGTAATTTACTTACACATTTTCAGTTTCCTATAAGGAAAGAAATTTGAGATGACTAATAAGTAAAGGAAGACAGACAGATTGTCATGATTGAAATTTTTAAGAGTTTTTATAGGTGTTAAAGGATTGCATGGGAGAAAAGAATGAAAGGAATTGAAAGTTTCATTCCATAGTCCAGGCAGCAGACAGCAGAGAAGAGGTGTAATAGAATAAGGGAGAGAAAAAGAGATGCGTGAAAAAATGTATATAATTTATTTTTAGTGAAGAAAATGGTGGAGAGTGGGCACAGGCTAATTGGAAGAGGAATCAAATAGATTTTTGTTTTATCATTTGTTTACTGGATGAAGTCAGAATGGAAATCTTACAGAGATCTTTCAAGCCTTAATAATCTGGTTTTTCTGTGTTGTGGGTTAATTTTGCTTGTAGAAAATATATTTTATACAAGCAGTGCCCATCTATTTAATAATGCTGTGTTTCCACAATGCTTTGAGCATTCTGTGTGGTAATTGTGTTCCATTACTTAATTTGAAATCTACACAGTTCTCACCTACAACTGAATGGTCAGCCTCATATCAAAAGGGGAATAAAATATCAGAATCATGATTCCTACTTTCATTAGCCTTTCTGTTCCCACAGTTTCCAGCACTGTGGAACTTTCCTGGGGTTGGGACCAATGCCCTCTTCTTATCATACCCCATTTTCTGGTAGCCAGTAAAATACAAGTATCCTGATTATATCTTTGCCTGTTGAATTTGATCCTGTTTTTATAGTAATAATTTTAAACTTCACCAAAATTCTTTGAAATTTTGTTTCTGTGTTCTTGATATTAATAGCACCATCTCGTTTGCAACTCATGCAAATTTAGTCTGTATGTACTTGAATAAATACCTGAAGTCATCAGTAAAGATGAGAATGAATCATGTATGGCTGATTAGGATTTTAAAAATAAGCCCTTGGGGCTCTGTCTGGTGTCTCAGTGGATAGGCACTGACCTACAAACCCAAAGGTCACTGGTTCGATTCCCAGTCAGGGCACATAACCAGGTTGCAAGCCAGGTCTCCAGCCAGGTCTGTAGCTGGAGGCAGGTGAAAGGCAACCATATATTGATTGATGTTTATCTTTCTTTCTTCCTCCCTCCCTTTCCTTCTCTGTAAATATAATGAATAAAATCTTTAAAAAAAAAAAAAGCCCTTGATAACTTGAACAAACAAAAGGAAAAAGTCTTCCTTTCAAACCCATCTTGAATGACTTGATTTGTTTGTGGGACCCACATAGTCAGGTTGCTGTGGGCCAGGGACAGTCACTTATATCTTAGGAAGATCGGAGACATCAGTGAGAGAAGGCAGATTATTATTTGTTTTTCTGGATTTATCTAATCCTTTTTTCAGTACATCATACAGACAGTTCATGAAGTAAACATTTTGCTTATAGGCAATGAAGTCACCAGAGCTAAAAGAACGGCTGGAAGAATCTGAGAAGCTAATCCAGGAAATGACTGTGACCTGGGAGGAGAAATTAAGGACAACAGAGGAGATTGCCCAGGTTTGTGTGTCCTGATCTAAAGGGAAAAACCTCGGGGCAGTTTGTGCAGCGCAGCTCAGGTGGCACTTTTGGTTCCTTTCGATTTTTCACTTTGGAAAATCAAAGAATCTAGAGCCACGAGTTTGTAAAGCTTACGTGAAGGATAAAAAGGGAAGGCTAAATTGCAATTTATTGTTCGTTATGTAATAAATAATTTTTAGGGTCATTAAAATAAAAGTCTTTAATGAAGTAACTACTTTGTAGCCCCTGGCTCTGAATATCCAATTCTGTTAAATGCTTTGTAGACCTGAGAAAACTTACCCAAACCACAAAATTAGTAGTAGATATTAGACCCTGAGATGTATGCTTCCACAGGACAACTCAGTAAAAGTAACATAAAGTTCCTAAAGCTGAGGTAACTATCTGTTATTTGGAACACTTATTGTAGGCAGAGTTTTGAAACTGTTAGTGTGAGAACATTAATGGTTGGAGAAAATCCTGAAATGTCCAACTCAGTCATAAAAGACTTTCACCATGGCTTTCCTATTAGACAGTTCATCCAGCCCCTGTTTTATAACTGTGTATGACAATGTGCAGCTCAGTACTCCTTCAAGCAGTCGTTTTATGATTGGATAACTATAATTGTAGCTATTTAATAGAAGTCTTTTATTCTTTTATTGCTACTCGTTGACCTCAGTTCTTTCAAAACTAAGAGAAAAAATGTCCCAATTATATGTAGCAACTAGAAAATAATAATAGCTAATATTTATTGACTACACATATATGTTGGGGTCTATGCTAAGTGCAGTATTTTATTTAATTCTCCCAACAGCCCATGAGACTAATATTATCCAATAGTTCAAGTCGCCTCTGCCTCTTTCCCTCCTTTTCTAAAGTTAAAACTCTCTAGTGTTTTCAACTATTCCTGTATTAGCAGATGCAGAACTTGCTACCTCTTTGGCTACCCAGTAAACCCCATCCTTAAATATGCTGTCCAGACCCAATCTGTATATCACAAGTTGTAGGACACTACTACTGTTTTGTAGCATGAAGTGGGTGTTATATTTATAGTAGTGCAGGCTAGGATTTAAGTCAATTTTAAAACTTTTTTTTTATTATAGTCAATTTCAAAACTGATAGAGTATAATAAATCTACATATACCCATCACTCAGTTTCTTTGGCAATCAATATATGACTAACCTTATTTTATCTATATCACCACATTGGGTTATTTTAAAGCCTATCACTCAAATTACTGAGAAGAGAATATGCCAGTGTATGAACTTTATTTCTCATGACATATTTCACTTTTTATCTTTCATAAATTGTCATCTAATAATTGTTCAATTGAGAACTAATTTGTGTGAGTCTTTTAGAGCTATTCAAAAGGAAGACATTGACTTTAAAATGGGTCGCTTTGCTGATGCAAAGCAGGGTAATTGAAGAGAGGTTGCTGCATGAGTGAATCTTTTTTGGTGTCTTTCTACCTAACTGTCCCTCCGTTGTCCAATTCGAGAATGATGCCTGATTTCACCCAATACCTTATCTTTCCAAGCCTCCAGGCCTCAGTGCTGCTGAACTTTTTTTTCTTTGACTTGATCTGTTGATTATTGACCTTTTTCCAAAATTGACTTGCGTTCCCCAAAGTGTGTTTCTGGCAGTATAGCCAGAAATTGTTAAAGCCGTCTGGGATGAAGATGGTCCCTGGTCAGATAACTTGGAGAGCATCTTTTCTGAAGGACCTTCCATGCCTGTTCTGTGTCGTGCAAGCTCTGTAGAAGTCCTCTGTGCTCCGCAGCATCTTCGTCTAGTAGGCCTGCCCCTACAGGTCCTCTCTGCTATTGAATTCCTGAGGCAGATGTCTGTACCCTTTCGACCCTTGTCATGCAATTCTTTGCTGTTGTTCAATTTTTTGTGTGTGAACAGTTTTATTACCTAATCAGTGTGTAAGATTCTCAAGAAAAAAGGCCATATTTTTTAGTTTTTCAAGTGTGTGCTCAGTAATATTATTGAGTAAATTAACAGAACTCAAGTTGACTAATTTCTAAGCCCAGTGACATATCTATGGTACCAAATGGTCTCTTACTTTCATTTTTCCTGTTCTCATTAAGAAATGCACATGTGAATTCACAACCTGGACATGATCAGGGTCAGCAAATATGCCCTTGAGCAAAACCTGTTTGCCACTTTAAATCTTTTACTTATTTCCATGGTGAGAATTTATGGAATCATAATAACAGTATATATAGAATAAACTATTGTATTATAAATGTAGCATTTACTTACCAAAAGATTATTATGAAGAAAATTTAAGTTAACTGGGATCCAATCATTTAGAATGAACTATGGTTAATATATTTATGCTTTCTTCTAGGTTTTTCCAGTGCATAAGTTGCTATACTAATTTACAGTCTGCATTTTTTTTCATTTAGTATTAGTTTATGAGGTAGTTTATTTAAAATGAGATATTTTTATAGAAAAATAATTCTTCCTATTGGAATAATTCTTTAATTACCTACCAAAATTCCTATGTGAAAGATATTTCTCTCAGAAAGGACTGCACAAGATATGTCAGAATTGCTATCCTTAGTTTAGGAACATGATTCTTTATCAAGGATAATAATTTCTTAGAACCGAATGCTGAAAACTCTGTCTCTAGCTAAATCAAAACTTCTGAAAGAGAACTCAAGTGGTATTTTTTGTTAGAAGAGAGACTTGATTCAAGTACCCAGAATCAAAATGTCCCTGCTTTTGTAATAGTATGCTTGTAGGTTAAATGTATTCACCAGGCATCAGTGCCCATATAAATTATGATGGTGTCCCTAGAAACAGCCAAGTTCTGAAGCTGTAATTTAATTATACTGCAAATGTATTGTGTAGCCCCAGTTAAATGACTTAGAGTGTTTTGTCTTTCCCCAGAATCAAAGGTTCTTCGTGGCCATGATTCATTACTACTTGCTATTTATGATAGTTCAATTCATCTAACTTAATTATAGAGCACTGGTTGCAGGATTCATATGTATCCCCTTTTATGCATATATTCATATGTTGTATGGATTCAGGGACAGTAGGCACAGAAAAAGAAAAGCTCATATCATTATGAAAATAGTACTTGAATGCATATGCAAGTTTTATTTTGATAAATTTATAAGACTGTTGTTTTGAGTGCTCACTGTGTATTACGTATTATGCTAGGAAGACACAGTGGATAGATAGGATTCATGCTTGCATAAAGAAGTGGGCAAGTTAACAGTTACCAAGCTAGAAAATACAGGTTTATAGTCTCTTAAGCTAAAGAGGACATTCTTGACTCTTTCAAGGACGCAGAAGATGTTCCATGTTTAACTATCGTACAGGTTTTAAAAGTAGGAGTGACACACCTATGTTCATAGCGGCACTATTTACAATAGCCAAGTACTGGAAACAGCCTAAGTGCCCATCAATGGATGATTGGATCAAAAAACTTTGGTACATATACACAATGGAATTCTATGTAGCAGAAAGAAAGAAGGAACTTGTACCCTTTGCAACAACATGGATGGAACTGGAGAATATTATGCTTAGTGAAATAAGC
>PVIW01004194.1:0-140618 GCA_004026585.1 Noctilio leporinus | reverse complement strand
CTTGTCAATTTTGTTTATTTTTTCAAAGAACCAGCTCCTGGACCTGTTGATTCTTCCAATTGTAGTTTGAATCTCTGCGTTATTTAGTTCTGCTCTGATCTTGATGATTTCTTTCCTTCTACTTGCTCTGGGCTTTGTTTGTTGTTGCTCCTCTAGTTCTTGTAGCTTTGTGGTTAGGTCGTTTTTATAAACTTCTTGTAACCTTTTTTGGAAGGCCTGTATTGCTATAAATTTCCCCCTGAGAACTGCCTTTGCTGTATCCCATAGATTTTGGGCTGTTGTGTGTTCATTGTCATTTGTTTCCAAGAACTTTTTGATTTCATCTTTGATCTCATTGTTGACCCCTTCATTGCTTAAAAGCATGTTATTCAGTCTCCATGAGTTAGAGAATTTTGGGGTTTTTCCCTTGAATTTGGTTTCTAGTTTCAAGCCATTGTGATCTGAGAAGATACTTTGTATGATTTCAATTTTCCTGTATTTGTGGAGGCTTGTCTTGTGACATACCATGTGGCAACCCAGCATTTCTATTGTATTCTAGAAAGTCAGTTATCCCTCCATGAGATATCACTAAGGTGTTTCTAGGGAATGTCCAGGTCTTCTTCCTCAATTCCATATTCTTTATCCAGATAATATTCATAGTATAATTACCCAATATTCCCCAATCATGTAAGAGAAAATTAACAACTAGATTTACTCCATATAGACTATTTATTAATATATCTATGTTTAACATTAACAAGATATTGATTCCTCAGAAATACTTTTTTCTTAAAAATTGCTCTTTCTGGATATAGAAATAAATTTGCGGATATAGAAAATTGAAAATATTTGTCCAGATAATCACTGCTATCTCTAAAACATTCTCCAAATTCCAATTACTGGAAGCTAATAGCATGTACTCATTATCATATCTCAGGCTACTATCAAATGGGAGACCAAGAGAGTATTTCTTTTTTTAATATTTTCCTGAAATTCTCTAATTCTTCTTTTAGGCTTTGACCACCGTAGCCTTAATGAGGAAAAGGGGTAACACAGTTATCTAAAGGTTATTTATCAAAACATTCTAGTTGAGAATCTTAAAATATTTCATGCTGAAAATATATATTTTACAATTAACATTTGATATAAATTATCAACATATACAGCCTTAGATTATGTGTTCCTGTGTTCCTGTGTGTTTCATTTTAATACTGAAATCAGTCGATGGTATAAAGTATCAAACAAAGCTTTTAATTCATCTGCTTCCTTTATTAATTTAAATAATTTCCAGTTATTTTGAAACAACTCCTGCTGGTAACTATTTTTTTCATGTTATAATTCAAAATTTATATTTCAGGAAATTATTAGCAATTCTACCAGAAATAGTATAAACACAAAAAGTAGCCATAGCCATTTAAAGGATGGCATTAACATAAATAAACTGTTTTGTAAATATATAGTCATTGTTTACATTTGAAAAATTTCAGATGAAGACTTGGTAAATCAATATTCTCTTGGCATACTAGGATCTTTAGATAAATGTATCAATTAATACACTTTAGGCCAATGGACATTTTCTTTTCCACCTTGAAAGTTCAAGAAACTATAGATTTTTAAGGTGGGGTGGGGAATAAATGAGTGAATTCATGATTTAGTGTAATATTACCATTTTTGTTCTAATTTTGAAGGTACATTCCTAATGATATAAGTTAGGATAATAAATCTTTGAAAGTATTGGTCAATAGACAATGCGTTGCATTTTTAATTTTTTCGTATTATTTTTTGGTTTGTTTTGAGCAGTTATCTCCATCCTGCTTAGGGTCTGACAAGGCATTGATAAAGGTGTTGCCTGAGTTCTCCAGCATGAGGTCTTTTTACAAGTTCCTGTCATTGTTGGCAAGCTTCTTCCTAATTCTAGACTCTGATCTGTTGCTGTTGTTCTTTTAAGAGAACTTTTGTAGATAACTTGAGATAACTTGTAATTGTGAATTCTTTCTCTGCCTCTTTGAAAGGTAAATCCTTTTAAAAAACATCTTGCCAGTCTTACAGCCCAGGGATGATTTTCTCAAGGACCCTGTAAACATCTCCTTGAAATGTAATCACCAAGAAGGATAGAGACCCTTCTTCCAGTTTCTTTGGAGATGAAGGGGCATAATTTCAATGGGGGCCTTGCTTCAAGTTGTAAAATTACCTTCTGTCATGAAGCTATAAGAGGTTTATTTTTCCTTTGAATAAGGCCAATTAGCAAACACAGATGTAACTTGCTAGTTGTCTATTGTTGGCTTGAATTTTGTTTTAGTAAAGAATAAACAATGCTCTGATTCTTTTGAAAATTTTGAAATCATTTTACTATGTGTTATGGACAGAACTGTATCCCTTCGAATTTTATATATTGAGACCCTGACCCTCAAGTTCACTATATTTATTTTTTATTTTATTATTTTTATTTTATTGTATTTTTTCATTACTATTTATCTCCCTTATCCCTCTCCCTCCCAAGATCTCTATATTTAAAGGTAGGACTTTTAGGGAGGTCATGAAGATGAACTAAAATCATAGGGTGGAGCACTAATCCAACAGGGCAGTGTCCTTATAAAAAGAGGACACCAGAGCTTTCTCTCCACAAGCACAAAAAGGAAAGGCCATGTGAGACATAGTGAAAAAAGTGAATGTACCAGGTCTGTCCCGAAAGTATCTGCTGTGTAAATTGTTTTAAAACAAAGATCAGTTTATTCTATCTCATCAGTTTGCGGTCATGAATTCAGGCAGCTGACTCTTCCATTCCACAGTTTGTCATTAGATGACGCTGAGTGGTTTTTCAGCTAGGAAGAGGGCTGGTACAGAGGCTTCGAGCAAGTTGGCCTCACATATTTTGTGCCTTGGCAGGAATAGTTAGAATAGTTGGAAGGCCAGGCTCAGCTGGAACTACATCAGAGTACGTACAAGAAGTCATTGTGTTTGCATTTGATTGTTGGAATTACTAAGGCCAACTCAAATTCAAGGGCGGGGATCAGAGTTTGCCCATGAATGAAGGAGGAGCAAACAATATGCTGCCATCCTTACTATTTCACAATATCACTGCTCAGTTTTTAGTGTTTGCTTCTGCTCCCAACCCAACCCCAACTCTCCCCTATCCCTTTTAGGGAGAGCAGGTTGTAAAGGTGGGCTTGTAAAAACTGGTTACAGGAAAGCCCTAGAAGCTAGTTAAGTAGTGTTTAATTATCAAAACTAAGCTCTCTCTGCAGCTATAAACTCAAATATTGCTTCATAGCTTTCACACGCTGAGCCATGAAGCTAGGATATTTCTCAGGGTTAGGAGTCCTAATTAGAGATTGAAATGACGTAGCATATTCATGCTGAAAATGAAGTTATTTGACCTTCAGGATTAAATTCATACTTTGTGTTCTTTACTTTTTGATGTTGGGGTGTGGATTCACCAATCTGTACCTAGTCATGTGGATTCCTCTTATGCTTTTCCAATAGACTGTGTGCGGGGGTGGGGGGGACAGTTTGAGAGGAACAAGGAAGAAAGAAGAAATTTGTTTGTTGTTTGCCTGTTGTTTTTATTGGTATCACTTCACCTTAGTGTTGCTTCACCTTGCTTACTGCAGTGCTTTCAGCCTGATTAGGCTCTTCCTCAGCCATCCTCATCACCCTTTCCTGTAGGCTGACTTCCAACTCTACAAGATCCCTCCTCTGAACAAATGCCATCTTCTAGGAAGGACTTCGCCCTGGCTCTCTGGAGTCTTTACTTTGACCTCCTAAGATACTAGGTAGCACCCCTTGCCCTGAGGTCTGAGTTATTGTCCACAAGACCCAACCCTCGCTCAACAAGTTATCAGAGTGGCTGGCTGGCACTGGCTCTATGTGTCTCATTTCCAAATCTATGTGGATCCCACTCTTGGTCTGTAGATTCTCATCTCTCAAGGTAATATCCATTTTCTCATTTATTGCCCCTACCTTCATTTCTTCTGATTTTGCCATTTAAATTCTCCAATATCTGCTTAATCAACTTATGTTAAATGCTCTCTTTAGAGCATGGTAGGTACTATGGTTTCTGTCTTTATAACTGAATTTTCTCTGCTACACTGTAACAACCCTCCTTCATGTTTCATTCCTTTATCATTGCCTCAAGGAAACACGAAGTAAAATTCTCAGATATTTGTGGTTGGCTCAACTTTCTTTAATCTATTTAAAAATTCTGAAAGAACCAAATTCATATATAAAGTCCCTTTGTGCTTAGAAGAACTTCAGGAGTTTCTTCACTCTGCAAGTAAACTCAGACTAATACAGAATTTGATCTGGAGAAAACAACAAGATGACTGGGATCTGGACCTAAGAAGGACTACCTCATAATAGTAAATGTAACCCTTTCCCTTCGTCATTTTTACTTATATCTGTTTCCTCTCTGTTGGCCATAATACAATTTTATAAAAATACTTCCATAATAGTTTGTGTTACTTCAGGAATTATTCTTTGTCCCTGACCTGGTTTACTCAACTTGAACTGCAAACTAAACTTACTCTAGGCCTTTTTCCTTTCTCCTTTATTTAAGTCAAAACTGCATTAAAATGGATGTGTATTAAGTACTATAAAAATGTTATTGCAATTTCAAGAAACATTTATACAATTCTGCATGAAGGGCTTCAGATAAGACTGTATAGGTAAACATAATTGACCAGAAGAGTGAGTTGGGATTACCAGGTTTAAAGGAATAGAGAAATAAGATGGCTGAAATAACAGCATGTGAAAATTATATCACTGGACCTTGATTTATTTGTATAGGTTTATACAATATGAGTCATATCAAAAACTCACAAATCCATCATTTAATCCAATTTGATCAGATATGCTTATTATTTCACTCTAACATTAGTCTCTAATTGCAGCCCCAAACATGGTTTAATATTTTTCCTTAAGGCTTTACATTGTCTCCTTATTCTGGGACCAGAGATATAAAATATTTTTATATCTCCCTTAAACATTTGATCTCTTCCTTAACTTAACCTTATTACCCAGCTCTTCCATCAAGCATTGCATGAATTTCGTGACCAGATGCTATGATTGGGCCACTGTAGCTATTATAAAATCTCTTAAATGCCAACTCCTACCTGGTCCAATGAGTTCCCATGGTATTACAATGATTTCCTGATTCATATATCTACCAAAGTCTCTGATTTCCCTCTATATTTTACCTTCTCATTGGTAGCTTCTTTTATAAGGCCTCCATGAGTTTGTTTGGCCTAACTCCATTCCTGATTTTACCAAAAGAATCCTGCCTATTTTTCACTGCTGAGACTTCTGTATACTGGATCAATGTAATCATTGTGTGCCAATACTCTTGATCTAATCTAAAGTAAAAGAAGAGTGAATAAAGCTAAGAAGAATTTGGCATTTCTCAGTGGGGCTGAAATATAAGGATCCTAGACAGAGAAATAGGAAAAAAAAACAACCAAGAGAGAAAATTTGGGGGTTACTGTGGGAAGAAAAATAAGGATTTGTCATAAAACTTAAAGGGCTATTAACGAAGGCACATTTTAAAAAGTTGTTGATGAATTTTATTCACTGAACAAAGAGAGGGATGGACAAATTAACAGACTCTCAGTTGCTATTTCCTAAAAGGCAGTTATTTAGGATGATAGCTTTCTAATCTCCTATATGAATGTAAATTATGGGCACATTTTAGTGGCTATACTTTAAGTAACACTTATTCTTCTGCCTATTACATTTAAAGTGGAATTATTGAATTGTCCTTATAAGTCTATCAGGATTGCATGCACAGTGTAACTATATTGACCTGGCAATGATAATAGAGTAAGTCAAATCAGGGACCACTTATTCCAAATCTCTTGGGGCTTTTCCCACTTAATCTCACTTCTTAATACAGTATATAATGGCACAGTATATATTATAATATGCTCAGGATGAGAGATAGGATAAAAGTAGTATTCATACATTCCAATTTTAAATTTCATAAGACAAATACCTTTAGTATGATTTTGTTTCAATATCTCAAATCAGTTTTTGTTCAATTCACTATGCAGTGATATGTAAAATAAAAAAAAAGAAAAAAGAAGTTAATATCATCTACTAATCTGGCTTCCCCACCAGAGACCAGCTTTCTTACTAATTCAGTCATCTTTCTCTTACTAGATAAATCTATGCAGCCACTCAGTCTTTTATGCTAATTGAAAAAATGCTGATTTTTGCACTGATGGACTACAAAACTTCACTGGAGATTTTCTGTGATCATAAGTACATTTGATCATTTTAAATAGAGCTTAGGGACCAGATAGCAAGGAGACTAATTCATCTCTGTTTGGAAAGTCTGTACCCAGCATAAACAGGCATTTCTAATTCTACTTGTTACTTCTTCTGAGAAAAAGAATTTTGAGCATTTTGTCAGCATTCTACTAAAGAAAAATTCACTTAAATAATGCAATGAGGGTGGGTGGGGAGGGGGACAGAGGGGAGAAAAAAGGGGATGGATGTAATACAACAACAATCAAATTAAAAATAATAATAATAATGCAATGTAAAATCTGTATGTGATAAATGGGCAATCATAATTAAAATATCATAATTAAAATGGGCAACTATATCCAGTGAATAAAATTATCAAAGAGCCTTAAAATTTAACATATTAAAATTAGATGCCATAATTAATATTTAAGAGTGTGTAACTCATGCCTTCTTATCACATCAACCTGTGAGGATGAATGATGCTATCATGTTGTTACCATTCATGGCAGATTTTCCTGTATTTACAGCTGTGGTTGATCCTGCAGATCCTTGTCCTCTTTGCCATTTTAAGGAGCCCCACTGTCACTTAAGATGAACATTAATGGTTTTCTGACACTTTTAAGCAAGTAAGAGTTTAGGAGGTTTGTCCCCAGAATGTAAGCATATGTTGGGAATAACCCTTTGCCTTTTTGCAAACACTGTATTTCCTTATATCCTGAAGCATTATTACCTTTTTTTATTAATTGAAAAACTCTGTCTTAGGCTCTATGTTTTCAACTCTAAGAATTTAATAATTAATTAAACATAAAGGAAGGACTATGTTGTCATCAATTGTATGCATGTAGAGATGATGCGAGATGAATAATAAAAAGCAAAAAAAGAAAAAGAAAAAGGAAGAAATCTGTATAAATAAACGAACAGGTGAATGTACTGGAGAGTGACAAAAGTAGGTGCTATTTTATATTGAATGATTAGGGAACTCCTTCCTGAGAAAATGACATAAACATGAAACTTAAGAATGAGGAGCTATCCACAGAAATAAAATGTGGAGGGGTTTTTAGTTCACAAAGGCAGTGATTTCACATCCATATTTTTCTAGAATACTAGGGGAGATAAGCTGAAAACTATGGAATGAGGCTCTCATTAAATATAAACAGAAAACTTCATAAAAATATGAAATAATTATTTTCAGAAATTGGACAAGTGAGTACAGAAGAAAACCAAAAGAGGTGAACCTCAAGATAGCAATATCTTTCTTTATGGAAAAACTTCTAGACCAAAGATCCAAGGAAGAATTGTTTAGCTAAATTTCATTAAAATATTAATACTATATATGCTTAATAAAATACAATGTCAAGAAAAAGAGAAGGCAAACTGACAGAATAAAGGGAAATATTTATGAAAGACACAGCTCATAAAAGATTATTGTAAGATGTATATAATAAATTCTTAAAAGCTTACCAGTAAGAAAATAACACAATTCAAAAAATGAGCCAATGAGCTTAATAAAAGACCCAACCAAAGAATATATACAATTGACAAATAAGCATATACGAAGATTCTCCACCCTCATATCTCTTCAATAAAATCCTAATTAAAACAGTGAAATACTACTACACACCTAACCGAATGGCCGAAATTAGGAACAAGGACAACACTAAATGCTGGCAAGGGTGTGGAACAACAGGAACACTCTTTTAGTGTTACTAGGAAGGCAAAATGGTAATACCACTTTGAAGAACAGTTTGATTTCTCCTCAAAACTGAACAAACTTTTGCTATGTGATCTAACAACTAAACTCTTTAATATTTACCCAATGGAATTAAACATTTTATGACCACAGGTTGCAAGCCAGGTCTCCAGCCAGGTCCGTAGCTGAAGGCAGGTGAAAGGCAACCATCTATTGATGTTTCTCTCCCTCTGCCTCTCTCCTTTCCCCTCTCCTTAAAGATAATAAATAACATCTTTTAAAAAATACTGTTCAGTTTTTAAAACATGCAGTTTGTGATACTTAGTTATGACAGCCCTTATAGAGTATCATACATCCCAAGATTTGTAATCAAGAAGTCTAATAAGTAGATAGCTCTTACCTAAGAAACAAAAAATGAGATCTCAACAAGACACAAATTGCAGTGTTTTAATTTCCATATGTTTCTCTTTTACTTTTCTGACTGTTTGGTTAAAGTTTCTAAAATAAATATTTTATTGCTTAATTGTAAAATGTATAAAGTATCTAGTTTTAATTTTTTAATTCTTCTTTGTATAATGTATCTAGTTTTAATTTTTTAATTCTTCTTTTACACCAGTTCGATACTTCACTATTATTTACTCATGACTTAGCTTTACTATACAACTTAAACAACCAACTGTTGAGATTTTATATTTAGATTTAGCTTCTTTTAATAACATTTTTTGTAAGACATTATTTTGTTATCTGAGTAGTTGAAATCAACCATAAACTTTGATATGGCAATCATAGCCACTGGCCAGAAAACAAAAATAAAAACAAACAAAAACAAAAACTAAAGTCCCTATATTTAGTCTACAGGTTATTAGATAAGGAATGGGATAAATTCAACTGGTTTTAGTTTAGCACTCTTGGTTGCCTGTTTAAAAATCAGTAGTAAATTTTATCATAAACATTCTCTTAATATTTATCTCTATTATATTAGTCAAATGTGCATTCTCCAGATTCTTTATTGCTGCTCTATTTTCACTGTCTTCCCAATAATGCAACAAGTTGTCTTCCAAAGCAGGACAAGGAAATATAATACCCATAAAGAAAGGTTGTTAAGGTTGCCAAAATCTCAATAAATTACCCTAATGTTTATTAATCATATTCTGTGATGGAAATTACTTACCATTCAATTTATTCCAGTGAGTTACCAAAAAATGACTGAGAATTTCAACCAATATATTAAACAGTTTTAAGGCCAAATTTGCTACACATTACAGGGAATAGTTGTTCCTAAAAAAATTAGACTATGAAAAAACTAAATTAGCTTATTTGTGCATATAAACCTTTTGTCTATTAAGTCTTTTCCACAGCAGAAAACTATTTTATCATAAACTCTGTTCAATTCTGAGTTCTTGGTTAGGTTCATCTGTTTAAAAATCATTGAGCCTGAAAGTATTGTATCATAGATTTTGCTAGAGAGATAAAAATATTATTTGCTTGATATGGTGTTCTCCATGAAGATAATAAGTCCAATAGATTCAGCTTTCTTTGACCAACTGGTCAAAAAATTGGGTCAATATTTTTTAGAGCAATACATCGTGAAAGATTTTGAGCAGATTTATTATTTTCTTTTTTAAAATATTTTATTTTGTTTATTTATGAAGAGATGGGAAGGGAGAAAGAAGAAAGAGAGGAACATTGATACATTAGAGAAACATTGATTTGGTGCCTTTCACATGTGCTCCAACCAGACATCCGGCCCTCAACACAGGCATGCACTCTGGCCAAGAATTAAACTGGTGTATGGGTAACACCCAGCCAATTGAGCTACACCAGTCAGAGTTTCAGATTTATTATTTTCAAATCTACATTTAGCAAAGATTATTCTGAATGAGGTATACAGAGACCAATTAGTAGGTATAACCTTCTAAACTTTTAATTTTTAATTTTTCAATTACAGTTTATATTCAACATTATTCTGCAGTAGTTTCAGATGCATAGCATTATGGTTAGAAAATCATATACTTTACAGAGTAGTCCCCTCCAATACTACAAGTACTTATCTGGCTCCATACATAGTTTCTACAGTATTATTGACTATATTATCTATCTTGCAACTTACATCTTTGTGACTATTCTGTAACTCCCAATATGTATTTTTTAATCCCTTTACCTTTTTATTTTATACATTTAACTTATCACCATTTTCAGGTAGTCTTTCTCACAGTAAAAACTCTAAATTTCTAGATATGTTCTCAATTTGCTGAAAATTTTATATTTCGGTCAAAATCAATTACATTGTCAGATCAACAGTAAGCTTTTTATGAAGTTATTGTGTGATAACATTAAATAAAACTCAGGGCTACTAGAGCTAAGAACAGAATTTTTTTTTAGAGATTTTATTTATTATTTTCAGAGAGAGGGGAAGGGAGGGAGGCAGAGAGGGAGAGAAACATCAGTGTATGGTTGCTCTCCACCTGCCTCCAGCCACAGACCTGGCTGGAGACCTGGCCCGCAACCAGGCCAGGTGCGCTGGCTGGGGAATCAAACCAGCGACCTCTGGGTTCTCAGGCCGGTGCCTTTCCACTGAGCCACCAGTCAGGGCAAGAACAGAATTTTTAATAGCTGCAAGCAGAAATTGCCTAACTCAAAAGCACTAGAGAAATTAGTAAGTTGTTTTCAATTTCTTAGCAGCAATGTTAGCATGAGTCTATTCTCCAATTTTAAAATATTGACATAATATTTATGTCAATAAGCCAGGAGGCAAAAGACAAATACCACATGTTCTTACCTATAAAAGAAACCTAATAAAGACAAATAAAGGAGCAAATTAGAGCCAGAGGCATGAAAACAATGAACAGACTGACAGCAACCAGAGGGGATGGGAGGCAGAATAAAGGAGAAAAGAAGGGAAGGGTTTGGTCAAGGAACATGCATAAAGGACCCTTGGGCATGAACAACAAGGTGGAGATTAAAAGCGGCAGAGTGGGGAAGGGGGTAGCAATGAGGGAAACATTGGGACAACTATAAAAACAATAGAAAAAGGCAAAAAAGTAAAATATTGACATAAAATAATCAAGTTATTTAATGAAAAGGTGCTCATTTGATCACTTATTGAATGATTTTATACAGTGTTAGTCAAGAGTTCCTATTAACTTCCCAGTCATTTCAATGTATAGTCTTCTTTTTGTTTCAATTTAATTTTATTGTTGTTGCATTACATCCATCCCCTTTTTACTCCCCTCTGTCCCCTTCCCCACCCTCAATGTATATTCTAGTCATACTGAATTTAGGAGCAGTCTTAATTCATCCTTATTCATTGATCTATGGTCCTGATACTAGAACTATTTCTTCTAGAATTATATAGACCTTAAAGTTATTGATATAATTCCAAACCACACTGCATTTCTCCATCTATTTTTAACTGATGTACTGGAGTTAACCTTTGCTCTGTAATTTGGTTCTCTATAATTTCTTATAATGAGTATGATTATGACAATAAATATTGTCTTGAATGTTGTTCTTGAATTAACTATAACTTATAATACAGTAGCTTACTTACCACAGTTTATTTTGGATACTTCCAAATTATTAATATTCTCAATCACTAACTATAGCTGTATTTATTTTAAAAGCCATGTATGATCACCTATTTGAAGCTTTTGTTATTTATTCCTATGTGTGCATTAGATTTTGAATGTGAAAGCTATGGAGATTTGAAAATCCTTTTACAAATACTACATATTTTATTATCAATTTCACTACAATACGAATTTTCATTCTTCAGGTAAATTGCATTGTACAATGTAAACTCCTTTAAAGAAATTCCTTCTTGAATGGTGGTGACGTAGTGAATGTATCTGTGTACCTATGAAAGAACCTACACTTTATTTCTATGTTTCTGTGCTACTCAGTTGATTTCTAAAAGCTTCCTTCCTCTTGACCCTAAACCAAACTAGTATCTGAACCAAACTTTAAGCCATTAATTTTCACTCATACTTTTTTTCAAGATTAAGGGCTTTCATAATGTTCCACTTCACCAAAAATTCTGCTTCTAATGTATTATTTGAAGGTTATATGGAACAAACCTTAAGGATGTCTGTGAACTTTATATCAGAGATGCTTTTTCATTTTTTTCAAAACAACCTTAGATTAATTAAAACTTAAGTAATGTGTATTTAGGGTGTTCCTAATTGGAAAATGTAATATCTGAACTCACTTAAGGCTGAGATATATATTTTAGGAAAAGGTGATAAATCTAAGTTAGCTCAACAGCACAACTTTGACAATAAATTAAATGTAATATGGACTTTGCTTTCTTATCAATGGAAAAAATTATGTTTTCCCTAGCTGGGTATAGTTTAAACTCTATAATGTAATAGCTCTTTAATTTTTAGGTAAATGTTTTAGATTTGTTTGGAATCATCTCAGCTTTTTTATTACAATTATATGGGATAATTTGAAGGGCTTATAGAGGAAGAAGGTCCAGGGTCAGCAGAGAGAGACATAGTGGTTCCTGGTGAGATTCCTTTAGTAAAACATTGAACATGTTAATAAACTTTAGATATTAGGCAGCAAAAGTACCTATCTCTTCTCTATATATGCATCTTCATCAAAGGTTATGTAAAGCCATTTAATTAATTTGGCCAATGAATTCCCAACATACAACAGAAGATAAATATCCTGTGATAAGCACCCATGCTCTATTTCCTGCAGTAAGAATCACGAAAGAACCTCAGTCTGAAATCCTGAAATGTTTCTGTACTTTGAGAAATAGACTCACTCATGTTTTTTAAGCCATTGAGATTTGTGTATATATTATAGCTGTAGTCTTGTTTAGTCTATCTTTTCTGATATAATTGTTAAGTTTTATTCATTTTTATGGTGATCTGAAAATCTATCTTAGAATGTTTATTTGATCTGATAGATCAATTGAGTGTTCAAAGAGTAGAGTCCTATCTCTATTATACCTCTCCTTTGTTCACTGGTAGGTTAATAGGGTTATACTAGTTTTCGTCATTTCTGGCTTTCTTTTTACTTTTTAGACCACTGAAACCTTAATGCCTCCCAAAATGACACTTTAAGCTGCTTAATAGGATGCTTACTGACAAAAATAACCAACATTTTCAGGCCTCATCTTATTCATATTTGGCCATTATTAGATTTTTTTCCTTTGGACTCCCTCTTCTTTGGTTTTCAGGACAAAATTTACCTTTGGGTCTTTGCCTAATTCCTTGGACTCTCATTCTGAATTTCTTGATAGTTTTCATTCCCTTCCAATTTTCTAAATAATATGTTTCCTGGGGTTTCAGCCTGAGCAGTCTTTTTCTCATCAAACATTGCTTTTTGGCAACCTTACCCACTGCATGATATTCAACCATCCTCTTAGGAATTTTATTTCAGTTTTCTCATTTTCTCTGAAATCCAGTTTATAATTTCTCACCACCTAAAGGATATTCTTTATGTTCTGAGATAACTTACTGTTATTATACTTATTCTTTCCCCCATTATTTATACAATAATCAAAACTAAAAATTTGGGCCATCTGCCATAGACTGTACTCAAGTTGTTTCCTATTTCCTTCTCTCCCACCACAGAGACATGCATGTTCTACTTTCTTAATATCTTGAATCCATTCCTTTCTTATGATCATCATTGCAGTTGCACTTATGTAGGACCTGATCCATTGTTTTGGAATAATGTATTCTTCTTTATACTGAATTAGTACTGGTTCAAGTTTCATCATTCCCCACCTTCATCTATGAGGCAGAATAATTCTATAATGAAAATTTGATGTTGTAGGGAACTCTAAATAGGCAAAAAATCTTGAGAAAGAAGAACAAAGCTAAAGGTATTACATTTTCTAATTTTAAATTATATTAAAATTATAGCAATCAAAATAGTATTATATTAGCATAAGAACAAATATATATCAATAGCACAAAACAGAGATTGCATAAATAAACTTGCAAATATCTATCAATTAATTTATGACAAAAGAGCAATGTGTAAAGGACAGTGTATTCAATAAGTGGTGATATAAAAACTGGACAACAATATTCAAGAGTGAGTAAATAAAGTTTGGATTTTACACCATACAAAATAATCAATTCAAAAATACATTGACTTGAATGTAAGACCTGAACCATAAAACTCCTATTAGAAAACATATGCAGTAAGTACCCTGACATCAGTTTTGGTGATAATTTTTTTTTAATTTGGCCCCCCCAAAAATAGTGAGAGAAGCAAAAATAACCAAGTTAGACTACATCAGACTAAAAATCTCTTGCACAGCAAAGAAAACCATTAAAAAATGAAAAGACACCTATAAAAAGAGAGAAAATATTTGTAAAAACATATCTAATAAAGGGTTAATATCCCAAATATATAAAGAACTCATAATGTAATAGCTAAAAACAGAATGAACAACTCATTTTAAAAATGGTCAAAAGATCTGAAAAAACCTTTTCTCAAAGAAGAAGCCAATAAGTACATGAAAAGGTGCTGAATATATTGCTAATCATCAGGGAAGTCCAAGTCAAAACCACAGTGAGATAGCTCCTCATACATGTTACAATGGCTATTATCAAAAATACAAGAGATATAAAATGTCAAAAGAACATGGAGAAAAAGGAATCCTTGTATGTTGTTAGTAGAAATGTAAATTGATGTGGTGACTATGAAAAACAGTGTAGAAGAACCTCAAAGAATTAAAAATAGAACTATAATATGAACCAACAATTCCTCTCTAGTTATTTATGGAGGAAACAGAAATAATAACTCAAAAGGCTATCTGCATCCTCAATGTAGCATTATTTACAATACTCAACATGAAAGCCACCTGTATGACTCAAAAGATGAACTGATAAAGAAAACATTATTATGATCACATGGAATATTAGTCATCCATATAAAAGAGGGAAATCTTGCCATTTGTGACAACATGAATAGGCTTGGAGTATATTATGTTCAGTGAAATAAGAGAAAAACAAGACATTTGTGACCTCTCTTACATGTGCTATCTGAAAAAGCAAGCTCATACACAGAACAAACTGGTGATTGACAGGTTTGTGGGAGGCAAAATGAGTAACTGGAGTCCAAATGTATAAACTTCTAGATATAAAATAAGCCTTAGGGGTGTAATATAGAGCAGGTGACTTATAGTGAACAATACTCTATTGTATATTTCAAAGTTGCTAAGAGAGTACATCTTAAAACTTCTCATTAGAAAAAAAATGTAAGTATATGTGGTGATGGATGTTGACTAGATTTAGTGATTATTTTGCACTATGTACAACTATTGAATCTTTATGTTGTACATGTGGAACTAATATAATGTCATGGGTCATTACATTTGCAAAGGACATGCATAAAAAACAAGCAACTCATCAAATTGCTGAATGGATACAGGGTCCATTTCTCTGATCTCTTGTTTCAACTCTGTTCCTACTATATACCAGAAATGCCCATTGTGGAATTCTGAGGTCTTCTTGAAATTAAATTTTGAAACAAATACTAAAAATGCTAATGCTCAATTCCAATAAGAATACAAATTAAAGCACAAATCAAATAGCACATGTTACTCTTCATGATGTAGCTTTACTTTATTTCTGTGCCTTGTCTTTCCTACATAGTATACATAACACTTACCTTTAGTTTCCTTTATTTTGTTAAAGTGCTTTTCCTCCTGGTCTTCATGGTTTACAGTTACTGATATGAATTATGATTACTTGGAAGCTATCTCTTAGATCTATACTAGAGGTTATTGTACATACAGCCACTCTCCTTCCCATCATTCCTTGCATGTAGCTATTTTCTAAATAGATTGGTCAAAATCTTGGTTCAATATCTCAGGCTGCAGTATTCTGAGACTTCACTGGAATTTTTTAAGTTCTTAAAGAGAGAAAGAAAATATGTCTTTCCTTATTCTTTAAAATTAAAAACTCTTGAATTGTTAGTTTCCCACAGTTTTCTGGGAAACGTCCTGAAATAAAAGAAACTAAAGTAGCATGTAGAATAATGAATGATTGAAAGAGAATTGTGGCAAATGAGCACAATACTTCTTTAAGTAGTTCCTTGGGTTTAGCTGCATCTATTTACTTCCCATGGGTTAAATGTTCAGGCTTTCCTTCTATTCCAGTAATTTTAAAATAAATACAATTTTCATATTAGCTAATTTGAGTTTCTGCAATTGTAATTTTTTCACTTCTGCACAAATAACTACCCAAAGTAATAATATATTTTAGAAAGTTAGAAGTTTCCCTAGGCCCAATTCAAAGATCCTAACTTGTGCAACATTATGCTAGAAAAAAAATTCACCCATCTTTTCTCTGTGTCCCCATAGTTCTTCATCAGAAGATATCTGTCATTCAATCATACTTCATAACTTAGTTTATAATTTATCTCTATTTCCCAACATTCTCTGACCCTTGATTAGGTCTTCATAATCCAATTCAATTTATTTAAAGATTATAATTTAAGGCCCTGGTTGGTGGCTCAGTAGATAGGGGCTGGCCTGTGAACCCAAAGGTCACTGGTTCAATTCCCAGTCAGGGCATATAACCAGGTTGCAAGCCAGATCTTCAGCCAGATCTGTAGCTGGAGGCAGGTGAAAGCAACCATACATTGATGTTTCTGTTTCTCTCGCTTTCTGCCTCTCTCCTTTCCCCTCTCTCTGGAAATAATAAAGAAAATAATAAATAAATAAATATTATTACTTAATGCTAAAATGTAGAAGATAGTGGAGCAAATTTAACTTACATGATACCCTGAAGAATATCCCAGACTTTTGAAGTGAAAGAGAACATTAGAGGTTGAATAGTTTTCTTCTCTAACTTGCACAAATATTTATTTTTGAGAACCCTGATGGCTGATCATCCACCTCTGTTTAAATATGGTATTGATTCATGAGATAGTTTGTTCAATCAATAAATAACTTGTAAATTGACCCACAATCTCAGTGCCAATTTGTAATCTCCATAATTACAGAAAATACTTATCTTTAAATCACCATATTTGTGAAGTAGGGCTTCCATACAAAATATAGCAGACTAGGTGGCAACATATAATAATAAACAACCTAAGGGATTCTTTAATAATAAGGAATCTCTTAGTCACCATCTACTTTGTAATCTTGGTAATCTCAGCTTCTCAGTTATGGGCACTTGAGACTGGGAGATAAGTAGATAAGAATACTGAAAATACTCCACTAGGTCTCTGCACCTCTGACATGCTTACTTAGATAAATATTGTAGGGGGAGGTAGTGTTCTCCTCTGGTTAAGAGAATGGGGATTAGGGATGGAGCCAGAGATGTCTTTCTGAATATTTTCTTCCCAGGTATTCCTATGGCAGAATTAAAATACCTTCAGAGATCAGGAAAATATATATTCTTTGGGTGATCCTCTGGCTGTTTTTAGATCAACAGGATACACTCACTGTAACGATAAAGTAGTCAAGAATTTCTTTTCAAATTTTCTAAATATTTTCCAGATACAGAATTTCTAATAAGCCCATGTTGTACATATTTAACAATATAAGTTCAAGATTTTTAAATTATTATCATTATTATAGGTTATATATATATATATATATATATGTTATATATATAACCTATAATAAACATAATCATTTGTTGTTGCTTCAAAAAATTTAGAAATTTCACCCTGGCTGGTGGCACAGTGGATAACATGCCGGCCTGCGAACCCAAAGGTTGCTGGTTTGATTCCCTAACCAGGGCACATAACCAGGTTGCAAGTCAGGTCTCCAGCCAGGTTTGTGGCTGCAGACAGGTAAAAGGCAACCATACATTGATGTCTCTCTCCCTCTCTGCCTCTCTCTCTTCCCCTCTCTCTAAAAATAATAAATAAAATCTTTTAAAAAATTTAGAAATTCTTTAGCAGAGAAAAATCAGTATTTCAGTTGTTTTATTAAGGCAAACATACAAGTTATTTTTGAAAAAATATTCTGATATATTTAGAGAAACAAGATTCACTGAGAGAAAATAAACATTCATAATGGTGAATATACTCTATCAAAAAATTAAACATGTAGATTAACTCATCTATCTTTTCTAATACATAGTATTTCTATAATTCCACTTGATTACGTAAACCTATTTTTTATGAAGGGTAATCTAATAGTAATAAAAAATTATCTAAATTAACCAATGTGTTTGAACTTGTCTATAAGTACTTCCACAAATCTAAGCCAATAGTAACTTCAAAATAAAATTAGTTCCTTTAATATAAAATACTAGATTTAATAAAATAGTAAAAAGGGTTTATATTTTTAAAACATATTATTGATCCTTGGTTTAAACTTTGCTTTTTGTAAACAGAACCTCTTGGGCATCAATATTATAATGAACAATAGTCATTAGTATCAGCCTGCATTTATGTGCGCTGACACATTTTTCATGTCACTTGTAATCTGCTAGTATTTTGCAAAGCAACAAAAACCTATTTAGTTAGAAAATCACACAGCCATAGAGAAGCAGCTTATCATCTTTCTGGACAACCTGTATTTATAAGGCACATTTCTTTAGCAGTATTTCTCATTTGATTAGTGTATTATGGGAGTAAAAGTATAAATATTTAAGTATATTATGAAAAAAGATGGTAGCTAATCATTGGTAAGACTTTTATTTCCATAATTAACTTCTCCCAAAAGGATTTAACAAAAATAATAAATAAATAAATGATACAGGAAGATTCAGGCTAATAGTTCATGTTACTTTCTGTTTTATCAAAAGAAATTAGATCAAAAGGATGTTGTTATATAAGAAAATAATACATGTGAAGTCATTAAAGCTATCTTACTTCATTAGCTTGTAAACTCTGAGTGAAAAAACAAAACAAAACAAAACAGTGCCTAGTTCATTAAATATAAGTGATTTTGAAACTGTGAAAATCAAAAGATATATATTGAAGGAATATTACATATTAATTAAAAAATTACATTGTTGAAACAATTCAGAATTTTTCATGTAGTTAGAATACATATCATCTATTGTACTCTTCACAATGATCCTCTTAACATCTTTGGTTTGAAAAATTGTGTGAGAAAAATATCAGAAGGATGATTACAGTTAGAAATTTTTCATGGACTTCTTGGCTATTTCTTTGGAAAATATCTACTTAAGTACTTTGCCTATTTTTAAGTTGTTTAGTTGTGTTCTGCTACTGACATAAATTTTGTTGTATATTTTGGATATTAACCTTATAATGATTATGTAGTTTGAAAATATTTCCTCCCATTTCATAAGTTGCCTTTTCATTCTGTTGATGGGTTCCTTTGTTGTGTGGAAGCTTTTTAGTTTGATGTAGTCTCACTTGTGAGTTTTGTGTTATTCCTAATGCTTTAGAGCTCAACTCCAAAATATAATTGCCAAGACCAATGTCAAAGAGCTTAACTCTCTCTGTTTTCTTCTAGAGGTTTTCTGGTTTCAGTTCTTATGCTCAAGTCTAACTCAATTTAAGTCGATTTTTGGGTCTGTTATATAATAGGAATTGATTTTTTTTTTTTTCTTTTGCATGTAGGTGTTCAGCTTACTCACCACTATATATTAAAGAAACTATCCTTTCTTATTGTATATGCTTGGCTTCTTTGTGAAAAATTAATTGGTCATGTATGTATAGGTTTATTTTTGTTCTCTACTCTGTTTTATTGGTCTACATGTCTATTTTTTGCCAACACCATCCTGTTTTGATGACTATAGCTTTCTAATATAGTTGAAATCAGGAAGTGTGAAACCTCTGGATTTTTTCTGTCATAGGATTGCTTTGGCAATCATGGCCTTTTGTGGTTACTCAGATATTTTAGGATTGTTCCTTTTAATTTCTGTGTAAAATTCTAATGGGATTGGATAGGGATTTGGATTTGGATCTATTGAATCTATAGATTGCTGTAACAATACTCATTCTTCCAATTAATTAATGTGGAGTATCTTTCCATTTATCTGTGACCTTTTTAATTTCATTCAGCATAAGTTTTAGTGTACAGATCCTTTACCTATTTGTTTACATTTATTCTCTGGTATTTTATATTTTTGATGTAAACTGTATTCTTTATTTAATTTCTGCTTCTGATAGTTTATTGTTTATATATATAAACAATTTTGTGCTTGATTTGTATTCTACAACTTTATTGAAAGGGTTTATAGTTTTAACAATTTTGGTAGCATCTTTAGGGCTACCAAATCATGTCATGCATAGATAGAATCAATTTTTTAATTTTTCTGATTTGATTGCCTTTATTTTTCATGCCTAATTGCTTTATTTAGGAATTCCAATACTATATTGAATAAAAACCATGGGAGCAGGCATGCTTATCTTATTTCTGATCTTAGAAAAAAAGCTTCAATTGTTTCACCATTAAGAATGATGTCAGCTTTTTTATTCTGCTGTATAGGATTCCAGCGTGTAAATGTACCACAGGATTTTTTATTTGTTTGTTTGTTTTTATTTTTTTGATTCACTCATTTCCTAATAGGCACTTAGGCTATTTCTAGTACTTGACTACCCTTTGAGACAGCATGGATGGAATTGGAGAGTATTATACTAAATGAAATAAGTAGGGTGGTGAAAAACAAATACCATATGATCTCACCGGTATGTGGAACCTAATGAACAAAACAAAGGAACAAATTAGAACCAGAAACATGGAAATAAGTAACAAACTGACAGTGATCAAAGAGGAGGGAGGATGGGGATAAAGGGAGAAAGAAGGGGAAAGGTTTAGTCAAGTATAAATGACCCATGGACATGGACAACAGGGTGGGAAGGGAAGAGGAAAAAAATGGATGGAAAATTGTGACAACTATAATTGAACAATAGGAACTATAATTGATGCAAATTTTAATCAATATATCTGTGTCACATAAATGTAATTTTCTCTATATAAATTAGTGATTCCTGATAGAAGTTATATGTCTAATATTATATACTTAGATATGCATAATTTTCATATCATACAATATATTTTATATGTACATGATCAAGTTTCATATAAAATTAATTCCATAGTGTAGGATTTATCTCTTAAAAGCATGAAACAGAATTTAAGTTAAAATTTTTACCTTAAAATTATTTTCCAATATTTCACTTCTACTATGTCAAAGATCTGGACATCAAAATCATAGTTTCTAAAACCAAACCCAGTGACTTGGCCTTCTTTTTCTAGTTATAAATATTTGTCACTTTATTAAATAATTTTTATATAATATCACTCCCCAAAATATACTAAACAGATTTAAATTAAAATTAAAATCTGGCCAAAAACTTTAGTCATCTCTAGAGTTTCTATCCTTTACTTTGACAGAATTACCAATTTAAATATAGAAATAGTCAATAATAATTACAATAATAATTATTATTATTACTTGGTAACAGGATCATAGGAATTTATTGTCTACTGAAGTTCAGCTCCATTTATTAAAGTGTATACAGCCCTGGCTGGTGGCACAGTGGAGCCCTGGCTGGTGGCACAGTGGATAAGGCACCGGCCTGCAAACCCAAAGGTCGCTGGTTCAATTCCCAGCCAGGGCAACAAAACCAGGTTGCAAGCCAGGTCTCCAGCGAGATTTGTACCTGGAAGCAGGTGAAAAGCAACCATACATTGATGTTTCTCTCCCTCTCTGCCTCTCTCCCTTCTCCTCTCTCTGAAAAATAATAAAATCTTTAAAAAATGAATAAATAAATAAATAAAATGTATACAGAACATACCATTTTCAAGCCTGTCAGTATAAACTATACTTTTGGTTTTATAGTGAATAGAGATAGCACAGTAGTCATATATCTTGATCAAAACAGCTCTTGCCTTTAAGATATGAAGATATGAAGAGTAAATAATGAGAAGACTTTGTATCAATGACTTACTCATAATTTGTTATTAATTAACATTATTTGATATTCAATATTTTATGCTTTAACTATTCACCAAAATGACAAATCGGAAGGAAATGCAGTTTATATTTTTAAAATCCCATCTTAATTTTCTTTTTATAGAACCAGATGACACTAGTGATGGGTTAAAAAAGAGCCTCTGTTTCCAAGGTAACCAATTTAAATTAATAGCAGCCCTACAGAACTGCATGTTCAGAATATAAGGTAAAAGGTTCAATCTTTGGTTCAGAAATGATAGCCCAAATTACTATATTTTAGAATGTTTTGAAAGCATTTACATTTTAAAACTTAAAGTTGAGCATTTTAATTTGGGTTTGGCAGTAACATTTCTTTCTTTAAGAAAGAATATTTTCTGATTAAATATCAGCTTAAGGCAGAAATGCCACTGGTGTCTCAATAATTTCACTCTATACACAACAAAGTATGAAATCTTCATGTGATAGTTTTCCAATAAAATGTTCTGATAGAGAACTAAAACTAACTCATTGTTCCTAAAGAATGTGTGACCTTCTCTTACTTTCATGCATATAATTATTCATTCCTTCATTTGTTCTATTTATCTTCTTTGTGTGCATATGTATGTTTCATCTATGATTTTTTATATATACATCTATCATCTGTCTATCTATCTACCTACCTACCTATCTATCATTTATCTATCATCTATCACCTATCACATCTTTTCCTCCTATGTTGTAATGGCAAAAACAAAGAGGCAGAAAATAAATGGATCTGAGGTTTGATAGTGTTCAATTCTCATTCCAGAGTTTAAAGTCCTAGCCCTCATTCTATAATGTGTTACAGAAGAGAGTGTACAGTGATCGTAAGAATTTACAGAGAGGGCAAGAATGATCAGATACTCTTGTTATTTATTAACAGTGTTGCCTAGGTAGTCTTTAAAATATCTGCGAAAGCTCATTTTGAGACAAAAACTGAGAGAAAGATTGAATAGATTAAAAAAAAAAACAAAAAACAGTGGACAGCTAAAAGAAAATGTTAATAGTTTACAAAAGGTAATAATGGCCAAAACTAAGCTCACATTTGTATACTTTACCTTTAATAAATTGATGAGTATGTGTGTTCATGCATATACGATTGGGAAAGAAGAGACTGTTTATTTTTACATATAAAAGGCCATTCATATAACTGGGGTAATTTCACAAAAACTTTTTAAAGTCAAATATCTCATTAAGTAATAATTAATATGAAATTGATGAAAATAAAGTTTATTAATTTGGCTGGAACACACTGCACAGATTTTTATTGAACTATTCAGTGGGTTTCTGTCATATATGGAAAGGGCCCTGTCCACAAGCTATGTCTAAGGAGAGGGGAAGAGGGGAATGGATGAAGAGCTAAATAGTTAATGTCTATATTAGGTATTATTAACTAACTACAGTCCTATAATTCTGAAATCAACATAACTGATTCCACTTCCTCTGGGCTAATAAGTTATATCAGAAAAAATGTTGAGGCCCTGGCTGGTGACTCGGTGGGGTGGAAAAGTGCTGGCTTGAGAACCCAAAGGTGGCTGGTTGAATAATCAGCCAGGGCACATAACCAGGTTGCAAGCCAGGACTCCAGCCAGGTCTCCAGCCAGGTCTGTAGCTGGAGGCACATGAAAGGCAACCATACATTGTTGCTCTCCCTTTCTTCCTCCTTCCCTGCTTTTCTGTCTAAAAAAAAATGAATTAAAAACTCTTTAAAAAATTATTTATTAAAAAAAGAAATAGCCCTGGCTGGTAGCAAAGTGGATAAGGCGCCGGCCTGCGAACCCAAAGGTGGCAGGTTCGATTCCCCAGCCAGGGCACATAACCAGGTTGTAAACCAGGTCTCCAGTCAAGTCTGTGGCTGGAGGCAGGTGAAACGCAACCATACATTGATGTCTCTCTCCCTCTCTGCCTCTCTCCCTTCCCCTCTTTCTAAAAATAATGAAATAAAATCTTAAAAAAAAAAAAAAAAAGCAATATTGATAAGAGAAACTAAGTATCTAGATCCTAAAACCTAAGGAGGACAAAATATATGTTCTTGTCCATTAACCTGTGGTTAGCATCCCTTTGGAATCATGAAAATAAATGTGTCTCTATACCCATAATATGAATAATTGAGTTTCATCCTAAAATAACATTAGCTTATGAGAAAAATAAAATATCTTTAAATCTAAAATACTAAGTTTCTCTAGAGTACTGTCAGCAGGACCTGTAACATTAAATTGTCCTAAAACGAGGCCCTTTAGTTTATAAAATCTCATTGATGGAATATATGTAAAACACATTTATAAAAAATTCTTCTCTATAGTAAATAGTGTTAGGCAGAAAAATATTATTTCAGTGTCAAGGGGGTTAATTCATACTTTTGTATAGAGAAGATGAATAATGTTTGACATGAAATGGTTATTTCCATGTAACTATTCTACCTATAAATCAATATACTCTGACCTGTTACAGATGCAAAGTAGTTTAGGATTTGCTTTCTGCCTTGATGCGAATTACAATGTCATGTGGGTGATAATGCTAAACTATAAATCTTATATAGAAACTTACAGCTCAATTTATTCATTTCTTCTTTAGTATTTCTAATTATAAAATTCCCTGGCTCTGGACTGATGAATTCAAATTCTGTGTTAACGTGAGTCAGTCTATTCCCTATTTTCAATAACTTTATTGTCAGAGGTTTCTTATTTGAGTGAAATTCTACCTGTTAGACTTTGACATTTTTTAAAGATTTTATTTCATTATTTTTAGGAAGAGGGGAAGGGAGAGAGGCAGAGAGGGAGAGAGACATCAATGTATAGTTGCTTTTCACCTGCCTCCAGCTACAGATCTGACTGGAGAGCTAGCTTGCAACCTGGTTACGTGCCCTGGCTGGGGAATCGAACCAGTGACCTTTGGGTTTGCAGGCCGGCACCTTACCCACTGTGCTACCAGCCAGAGCTGACTTTGACATTTTTTAAAGTTTTCCCTGGAAATCTTCTAAATACCATTGATTCTTTCAAATGCATTTAAGTCCTTATCTTTCTGCCTGTATTTTATTTGCTACTTGTAGACATATTTGAAACTTTGCTTAACATACAGTCCCTTCTAGGAATTTTGTGTTTCTTCCATTCATAGAAAAAGTAAGCTTAATTGTTCTACATTTCTTTTAATATGATTTTTTTTACCCACATACAGAAGGCTCTATGTTCATCACTAAAAGATATGCAAAGAAAATAGAAAACAACTTGAAGAAGCAAAGTACATAAAAATAACTATTATAATATAGCATAATAATTTGCATCAAACACATTATAGCAGTGTGTGTAATATATATTTAGAGGAGAAAAATAGAACCTTGCATAGAGAAACAAAAAGAGATTTATATAAAAAATGCAGCTTCAGGAGATAAATCCTAAAAGTGAAGTATAAATCAGTGAAAGATATGAAAGAGACAATTTGGTGTGGAGAGTCAGGATAAGAACTAATTCAAGCTTAAAACTTAAAGAATACTGAAATGAAAGAGATTATTTTGGACATACATGTTATTCTTCAAATCACAAAGACATTTGTATGACTCATCTAGGTTTTTTGTTACCTTTACATTGGTTAACTGCCATATTCTAAACACAAAGGGTTAGTTTTTCAGTAATTATGAGAGTTATCATTCCCCTTTCATCCCATATTATTTATTTATTTGCTTTTCTGACACAGAGAGCCACATGTGGTATTTCTTTCTCCTACTGTATATATTACGGTGGTAAAGTAGTTAGGGTGAATCAAATAGATACCATGTACAGTGTATTTTAATTACTAACTAATCAAAATTGGCCTTTTGATAATATAGAAAAATATATTTAACAATGAAAGTGTGTAAAGAACCCTTAACATTCTAATGTATAATTTGAGATCTAAAAATTTACCTTTAATATTTCTCAATAATATTGTGTAGAGTAATTAAGATACAGACTTTATTTTAATTTCTTATTAAATATTTATGCAATTCTATCATGAATACCTTGTTTCTAATTTAAAACTAATTATTACACTTTTTCCCATTAAGTATTATTAATATTTAATAGATACTCAAATGGAAAAATATTTTTAAAGGAAAAGATGTGAAAATTATCAAAATTTAATTCAACCTGATCATACTAGCCTCCAATGAATAATGCTTTTGATGGAAATAGGAGGGAGTTGATTAGTGAGTACCGAGTAACATATAATTAAAATATTTAAGGGTCATTAACAGTAACAACTGTATTAGAAATTTATTTTAATGACATAAAAACTAATTATACAAAAAAAGGATGATTTTTTTTTGTATTTAAATTTAAAAGCATTTTAAATTGTTTCATTCTTCTGTAATAAAACAGTTGATAATATTTTTTAAGTGACAATGTATTGGCAAGAATGTATTGTAGAACTAGAAATCTCAAATATTACTCGTGGAACTGTAAAATACTACCACTTTGAAGAATTGTTTAGCTGTTTCTTATAATATTAAGAAATATTATACATACAATATGATTTAGCATTTCCATTCCTAGGTATTTTAAAAAGGGAGATAACAATATATAGCTCCACAAAACCTTGCACAGTAAAGTTCTTAACATCCTAATTTTTAAAAAGATTTTATTTATAATTTTCAGAGGGAGGGGAAGGAGAGAGGCAAAGAGGGAGAGAAGCATCCATGTATGGTTGCCTTTCACCTACCTCCAGCTATGGACCTGGCTTGCAACCTGACTATGTGCCCTGCCTGGGCATCAAACCAGTGACCTTTGGGTTCACAGGCTGGTGTCTTTCCACTGCGGCATCAGCCAAGGCCTTAACATCCTAATTTTCAAAATACCAAACTGGTCACTGCCAAAATGTACAATGCAACAAACAGATGATGTATTATAGAATTGTACACTTGAAAGCTATATAATCTTATTAACTGACGTTCTCACAATAAGTTTAATTAAAACCAGGTGAATGAAAAAACAAACTTTTGTAATATGCATACAGTGGACTACAACTCATCAATAAAAATCAACTATTAATACAGGCAAAAAAGATGAACAAATCTCATAAAAACATTATACTGAAGAAAGGAGCTATCAGTGGGTCAAAGTAGGGGCTCAGGTTGACTATAAGAGGCATGAGAGGACATTATGGGTGATGGAAATATCATACTCCTTGCTTTGGTTGGTGGTTACATAGAGTAAGTTATTAAGTCTTAAGAAAGGGAACATTTAAGTTCTGTGCATTTTATATTATATAAATTATACAACAAAAACATATAATGGAAAACTCTTTAATATGACTTTAAATCAAGTTTTTCACCAAAAATATATTCATCCTATATTCTAAAATAGTTTCAGATTAAACATAGTTCTGAAATTCTCCTTGTAGAGTCACTCCTTTTGAAGAAGGCAGAAAAATGTTAACTGGTTAATATTGTTCTCAATTACCATATTTATTTTAAACAAGACCAATAACTTTGGTGTAAAATTTTAAAAAATTGAAATATAGAGCTCTGATTTTTAATTTGTCACTTGTATGTTAGGTCTCATTTGTATAATGGTGAAATTATAACTTTGTTCAATAATTTTCTCTTTTTCAAATGTATTTGTTTTTTTTTAAAGATTTTATTTATTATTTTTAGAGAAGGGAAGGGAGAGAGGCAGGGAGGGAGAGAGACATCAGTGTATTGTTGCCTTTCACCTGCCTCCAGCTATGGACCTGGCTGGAGACCTGACTTGCAACCTGGTTATGTGCCCTGACCGGCAATTGAACCAGCGACCTCTGGGTTTGCAGGCCAGCACCTTATCCACAGTGTCATCAGGCAGGGCTTGTATTTAGCTTTTTATCAGCTTATACACAAAATTTATTTGCCATGAAGTATTTCATTTATTATAAATGTGACTGCTTCAGAAAATTTCAATGTTTGTATCACAAGAATAATATTTGAAGAAAAAAATAAATAAGACAAATACAAATATGAATAGCTGTTATCAGCCAATTAATGTAGCTAACTTCTAAAAGATGTCTTACTTAAAAAAAGCAGCCGTCTAGACTAGAGACACTATTGTATCATTTATAATTATGCGTAATGCCTAAGGAGGTAAAATATAGAAGGAAATCAAGAATACCCTGGACTAACCCTTGATCAAATATAATATAGAATTTATGCTTATTTATTTTAATATGAGAAATAAATTGAATTAGCAAATTAAATATCTTGCCTTTGTTTGTTTGTTTGTTTGTTTGTTTTTGTAAATAAATATAATGACTTTTTATAGCACCTAAATTATACATCAACATCATGTTTGCTGTATTCCTCTGAGAAGTCTCTTTTATTTTTTTTAGGACTTTCATTCATTATTTTTAGAGAGAAGGTCAGGGAAGGAGGAAGAGGCCGGGAGAGAAACATCAACATATGGCTGCTTTTCACCTGCCTCCAGTTGGGGACCTGGCTGGAGGCCTGGCTTGCAACCTGGTTATGTGCCCTGAGAATCAAACCAAGAGACCTTTGGGTTTGCAGGCCAGTGCCAATTCACTGAAACACACCAGCCAGGGCGAGAAGTCCCTTTGTGATTAAAAAAAAAAAATCCAACTTTCAGTTTCAGTTTCTCTTAAAAATAATGTCTATTGAAGATGCCTTGATAAAATAATGAAGGTTTGATTGGATTTTGCTACAGATCACCATTTTTTTCCACTGAAGATAATAAATGCAGTTTACAACACTTATCTACTCCAAAGTCATAAAGTTTGACAGTTATTTAGTTCTCCTTCTCGCCCCCAGGAGAGCAAGTCAGTCGTGTAATTTCAATTGGCCTTGGGCTTTTATGGTGATAATTAATAATAATACTTATATGGCACTTAGTTTGTGTTTAGTACTGACCCCTTTAAAAATATTAACTGATTTGTCTCCCAGCCTTCTTAGGCATAAGTAATTATTATTATCACAGATGTTTAATAACCTACCCAAGGTCATCTGGTTAGTGATGGACACAGGCTTCTAACCCATGCTGGAAGGGTCCATGCCCCACACTTAATTTCTAGTTCTCTATTGTGTTGTTCAAGGAAATCAGAGCATGTAATAATTGAATTTGATTTGGAACTAACTTAAAAGTTATGCAATATTAGAACAATGTTTTTACTAAACTCCGCTCTTAATATTGTACATTCATGAACTGTACAACATAGTTTTGGTCAACAGTTGACCACATACTTGACAGTAGTCCCATAAAGTTAAAAATACAGCTGAAAAATTCCTATTGCCTAGTGATACTAAGGCAATCATAATGTTATAGTGCAATGTACTACTCATGTGTCTGTGATGCTGGTGCAAACAAATTAACTGTGCTTCAAGTCAGGTACAAGTATAGCATATATAATTATGCACAGCGCATAATACTTGGTAATGATAGTAAATAACTATATTACTGATTTGTGTATTTACTAACTATATTTTTTATCATTATTTTAGAGTAGACTCTTTCTACTTAAAAAAAGTTTGCTGCAAAATAGTATACATTTCACATCATCAGCAGCCTCATACATTTTGTATTTACCAGGCCCTCCTGATCAAGTCATTTTCTCTTGTACTAATTTAATCTCATGTTGTTTCGCTTAATTTAGCCTTATGCATATAAAATCCACTGCTAATATTGCCGGTAAGAGTCCACATTGAGTGATTGACAAAGAATTTAAATTAAAATGATTCAGGATTATGAAGATGAAAACTCTCTGATATTGCTCACCAGTCAGGCATAACCTATTCTACCAATCTTGAAGAACAGGTGATAAAAGCTGTTAAAGAGTTTGTTTCATTAAAGACAATGAGATGAATAATAAAATGTGTATAGCACCATAGTCTGTATTTTTATTTACATTAAATCATCCATTAGATACAAGAAATCTTCCATCTCATAATAAAAAACAGAGAAATGGCCATAAAAATTTGACTAATTTCTACATGCAACTGAAACTAACATATTAGAGCAAGGTTTTTGATTATTACATCACAAATAGTAAATAAAAGAATTAACAATTATTTTTAAAATATACATCAGGGAATCCAACATATGATTTTTAGCTATTACTTTAATAACAAACTCTAATATTAGGCATTCCCTAAAGGACAGATACAATTAATATGGTTAAATTCTAATAGGCAAAACAAATAATATACTTTAGGCAAACATTGACTCTCCATAGAAAATGTCCAAATGTATTCAATGTAGATATAGTATAAAAAACATCCAATTTATATATCTGTTTCCTGGCTTAAACTGTGTCTCACCTTTGTTGCTGTTCTCCCTATTATTATTGCCAACACAGAAATAAACAGGATTCTTAGATCTTGGTGGTTCTTTGTTTCTTATTCTCAGCCTATTATCCTAATCCTTTCTTTGTAACTTTTATTATTTTCTGAAGCCAACTGTGATAGGAGACATAGAATTTTGGTTTCAGGTGAGGGAAAAAAATAAACTGGAGGATACAGAAAGCTTTCATGTGCATAATCTGAGAGAGTGAGAGTATGGGAAGTTGAAACCAAGATAGTCTATCTAAATGCGATTGTGACGGTCATATTTCAAGCTAACCTGATTGTTGCTATGTATTTGAACCAAAGCAAAGGTTTTTCTTTGTTCAACACATTATCATAAATAGCTTTGCAGAAGTCTGTTTATCAAGTGAGTGTCTAAAAGTTTTGTTTCACCTAAATATACTGTGAAAATAAAGTCTAAATTTAAGAGAAATTACAAAAGGTTATTAGGAAACCATATTTGAATGTAAACAGGGTATGATTAAATTAAAGGGCTTTATTTTCAATAGAGGAAGGATTCTAGAGGGTTTCTCTATGCTTTACCATGTAAACAAGCCAAAAATTCTAAACTAAGCAAAATAAATGGAGATAATAAATACTAGTATTTTAATAAATACTAAGCTTTATGTGTAACTTCACCCTCATATTAAGGTGAAGAAACATAGGTATAGAGACTTTAACTAGCTTGCTTAAGAGTATGACAACAGCAAAAATATAGTGGAGTTAAGCTTTGAGGTCAGAGCCTCATTCTTACCACTCTGATGCTTCAATTCCTGTTCTTTGGCTCCATAATTTCTTAATGAAGTGTTCTTGCTTTTTTTTTTTTATTATTATTATTAGGCAGATTTTTTGGCCTTCATGTTTTGCTTTATGAATAAATAGCCCTTTCTCTTCTTCATTTTCATGATAGCCATATGGACCTATCTACTGGCTTTCAACATATTTTGTTCTAGTGGCTTCCAATGCAAACTTGCTGCATATTGTCTATTTGACTAAGTCTATCTTATCACTTCAGACTTGTATCTCAACACTTTTTTCTAAGCATACGACACTCCAGTCATTCTCAAATACTCTGTTCACCAACAAGTAAATAAATGTGACTACCTACCACTGAAAACATGTGTTCATAATATTTTTCAATCTATCATGTGTTTCCTTTTTATGTTTACCAAAATACAACTTACCGCTTATGAAAAATGCCATTCCCCTGATTTTTTCTAAATACCTGTATCAGGTTTAGTTGTTCTTTTTCTTTTTCTACCTAGTCTATTATCTCACCTATATCCTTATTCATGTTTATTTTACTCTTCTTTTAGCATAATCTGCTCTTTAAAACTCTAACTCCATAAGAATCAAATGTTGTTGTGTTACCATCATTTTTTAGCTAGAGAAGGGGAAAAAATGACTTAGACATTGAGCATAATAAATTGGGGGGGAGGGGGGCATGAGCCTGCTTTCTTAGCCAGGAAGCTTTTCACACTCCAGGGGATTGTAGCATTATGCTCTGCCAAGGAGATTAACACTCTTCCCTCCCCTTGTACAGGATTATTGGAGGATTCAGAGGGAGGTGCTGGACCAGAGAGGACTGTCACTCTTAACTAGAGGGATTAAACCCACCAAAAGCTCATGAAAACTTGAAAAATTCATTGGCCACTTCAACAACTTTATTCAGGTCTTTTCTAAGCACATGACCAGCACTCATACCATGTACTTGTATGTCCTATCTCCATAGCCATGGGGTCTTAGAAGCCCCATGACCCTGGTTGTGGAAACTCCACATGCAGGTTCCAGGAGGGAGCCCAGATACCACAGCTCAGCAATGGACTGCAGCTGGAAACACATACTAAACCATCCAGATGCTGGACTGGACTGGACTGGACTGGACTTTAATATGGAACAGAAACTCCAGGCAGTGGCCTTTAATCTGGCCCTATTGAGGACAAGATTGGACCTTTACCATGGCAAGATGGACAGAGGTGGGACATTGGTAAGTCAGAAAGGGAATTTCTCTAATTTTACATCATTAGTAAAGTTCACCCTGGAGACCCATCTTCTGATGAAGGTTCCAGGAAATTCTTTTCCTCATGCCCCTGCAAGAACTTACTTTCTACCAATAACACAGGAGATTTATCTTAGTAGCCAAGGAAGAAATGAACATAACCAATAGTGATACTTTTGGACCCTGAACTGGACCCACTATCAGGATCTTTTCAGAAGCACTTACTATCCAGGGACTATAGAAAGAAGACTGCAAGGATGAATTGCTTTTCAGTTCAACTAAATCCACATCATTTTCCCAGGAATATACTAGAATAGCCTGGGTTTAACTCTCAATGGGGTGAATAAAGTTTTCCCAGGGTATTATGAAAATCAAGGGCCCACACTGGTATATGGAGTTAGTAGTCTAAATGAAGCCAGAGAGCTTCAGTATGGAAAGTTAAGGCCTAGGAGAGATGTACAACTGTGTTATAAAAATACATATTCTCTCAGTTTATACATTCAATATCTTTTTAATAAAAGCACACTAAGAGAAAATGAAATACACATAGTCCAAATTATTAGATGAGGAAAAAATTCATAATTTTTACTTTTAAAAATTGCTAGTGAGATAAGCAAATGCTGAATCATTAGTTCTGTTTTTTTTGAGTATCATCAAATGGTAGTGTAAGAAAAACTAGATTTTCCCCTTTTTGCACACACTGCAATGTGTGGGCCTTATGAAAATATTGGCAAAGATTTTTTTTTTTGGGTCAGGAACTTGAGATAATTTAATTGTCCTAGAATAGTTTGGGGTTTTAGAACAGTTTGGATATTAAGAGCTCACAGTACACTTCTCATAATTTATGGACAATATACACTTAAAATCCAGACCTGTACATGGTGTTGGCTGGGGATTTTTGCTTTTAGTAGGTTGCTCAATGTTGTCAATATTGATCCATAGGACCACACACTATATAATTATTGACATACTTTTCTGTTGCTATTCTTTATTTCCAGACAGTATTCATAACAAGGAAATTCTTAGATTTAGCCTTCAAGTTAGACCTACTCAATAGGTTCCTTCAGACTTTCCCTGCTCATTTCCTACACCTTTAACTGTATCATAAAATACATACAATATATTGTCATATATGGAACTTCTGAACTACTATGAATTATAGAAGTTTGCTATTTATCAACTATTGTTTAAAATTTGTGGTATGAGGCTGGGTCAACATCCTGTCTTCAGATGAAATGAAATGCTCTACTCCAATGAGCTTTGTCCTTATACTCCATATTTCCTGAAGATCAACCGTCAAGTGTTTATCATAGCATTGCTATGGACAATTTCTTCCTCTACCGGTATCTGCATAAAATAGCCTTACTTCTTATTTACCTATACAGTTGAAATTGCCAGTGCAATACTTTGCAAGTCTATAATTCTTTTTAATAAAACTTCTGTTTATCCTCTGTGATCTCTAACAGAATACATTATTTTTTGTCTTTAATATGAATAAAGTTGTTTTAACGACTTTTGCAGAGTCAATTTTTCACTGGCATCTAGACTAAAACTCACTCTTCCAAATTTAAACAACCATTAAAGGTGTATAAAGTTATGCATTTGCTCAAAGTAGATAATACCATATTTGTGTGTAAATTGAAATGGAATTCTCTTGAATACTATATGAATTTCCTGTGGTATTCATACTTATTATTTATGGCAATACAACATGACTATAAAAGAACTATTCCAATAGCTATATAAATCTTAAGAATAGTATGACAATGTTTATAAAAGAAATTTCTGTTTCTTGCAAGCAAAAGAGCATGTGATTACTATATATTTTTTACATCACCATAGTTTCAGATAACCTGAAACACAACAAACAAATAGATAAATTAATGATAATTCAAAATTAAATCAACGTATTTTAGAGCATAACACTAATAGACCATATTAGCTATACACTTCTTATCTGTGAGGTTTAGTTATAAATCCTTTTCAGAAGTTGGCTCATTGAAATCTCAGAATACTATGTAAAGTAGATACTGTGGTTACTTCTATTTCACAAATGAAGTAACTGAGGACATTGAAAAGGAAGTATTTTCTCATTATCACATACCTAGTAAGTGGTGAGGATAATATAAAAATGCAGAGGATTTCACTCCTGAGCTCACATTTTTAATTACTACATAATAGGTTTGTTCGTAATAAAGTCATTATCTTCAGGGTATTTGGAATTTGGAGGTAAACTAAAATCATGGTTATTTTTACCATGAGTGTTAAATGCTCTTTGTTTCGTAGGTGTAGACAGTATGCTTGTGCCCCAGCAGAGGTGTACATCAGCACTATCATTTTGTTGTCCCTGTTTATTTTTTATTTTTCAGTGTTTCAACATTAGATAGGTCACATAACATAGATACTTCCATTCCATCATGTATATTCTAATTATCCTGTAGCTACTCAGTGAAATAAAACTAATTTGAGAATACTCCACTTAATTAGCAGTTTTTGCCCTGATGCCATACACAGTAAGTGATGTTGCCATTGATTCTAAACTATAAATATTGAAAACCATGATTATCTTCTAAACAGTAATATATATTTAATATATATGTAAATGAACTCTGTGAAAACCATGCTGTGCTGATCTTGTTTCTCTCCCTGATATGCAAAGGCTGACTCTGATTATGAGCATCCATCCCTAGGATGTCTGGGTTGTCCCACTCTCCCCACCCTAGTAATTCTGCTTATTAAAGATCTTTCTAAAGGTTTTCAAGAATTTGTACAGATATTCACGGACATCTAAGCTGTAAAAATGCCTCCTCAGTTAGATATAGAGTGTCTATCTCACTGTTAGAAAAGGAAGAAAATTAAGCTACAAGGCTGAATTTTTTAGCTGTAGGATTTCTCCATATTTAGCACCTGAGCTATACTGTAGCTCATTGTTATTTGTACCAGAAGAAGAGACAAGGGATCATTCATATCTCTGTTTCTAAATTGAATTTACAATATTGGTCAATATTTTTAAAGCATTTCCTTTTTGATTTACTTGGAAAAATCTGATTTACAAGGACAAGGAAAGATCCAAGGACTGTGTGAACTTTCAAGGTACCGTTCACCTATTCAGTACCCAAATCACTAGCCTCTCTTATAGATGGAGAACAAGTTGAGTATAATCTCTAGGCCAAAAAAGCCAATCAAATATTTCTTTGCTAATTACCTGCAGTTAAATAAGTATAATTTTATACTGCAAAATAGGCTATTTCTTTATGTTCTTTATTTCTTTATGCCAGAAAAAATTTTGGTGAGGCACCTTCACTTATTCAAAATGTACCTTTAGTTGGAGGTTTACTGTGATCAGAATTAGCTACATATTCAATATACTAATTTCTGAGAACACTGGTTTTAAAAATAAATAAACAGTATTATATAAATCTATGCTTTGATAAGTTGGATATGGAATTAATTAAATTTGCTAAAAACTGTTTTTTGTGAATTGATGTACTAGTGGTCAGAGATATGTTTCCTCTACAAAATGATAAGATTATGATTTTAGTTCTATTGCTCAGAGCTTTCCATTTGTGACAGGGCAACTTTTGGCTAACATTCCTAGTGTTGGAAAGGTGATCTTTGACTTCTATCAAGCTACATTTTGCATTCATTTGACCAAAAAAAAAAAGGATAAATTATGTGTCTTTTTTCCCAGCTCAATAGTAAAGGGTCAAACATATGGGAAGTAACTTCCTTAAAAGGCTAACAACTAACTAGATAAATCAATGCATGAGTTGACTTTTTAGTCACTATAAGTAGGTTATTTGTTGTGAAAAAGAAACTGCTCTGACAAAAGTAAAGTTTCAGGATCATGCTCAAAGGCATGAAATGGATGTTTTGTTTTTAAATAAAAAATGTTTCATATACATAAAATACTCATTTATTTCTTAGAATAGAGTGGATCATTATCAACCATGTCATATCTACTTTTTTTATTCTTATTTGAATAATTTATTTGGACCATCTAGGTTTGTATTGAGTGGTGTTTGTGGATCAAAAGTTGCTCAGAGTAATAAAAAGTATTATCACATAGCTCAGAGCTGCATTGGAATATTATATTTACAATTAAATCAATCTACTCTGAAAAGTCTAATATAATAAGTGGGATGTAATAGTTATGCAGCAATAAAATATAATGAAATCTTTCCATTTGCAACAACAATACCTACAGGGTATTATGCTCACTGAAATAAGAAAGTCAGAGAGAGACAAATACTGTATTGTTTCACTAATATGTGGAATAAAAAACAAAGCAGAATAAAACAAAACAAAAACAGACTCGTAGAAACAGAGACCATGGGTAGTTACCAGATAGGCGATAATTCAAGGATGGAGATAAAGAGGAAGGGAAACATAATCAATACTATTGTGATGACAGCTGATTACTAGAATTAGTGGTATTAATTTAGGTATAAATACGTTGAATCACTATACCATATACCTAGAATTAATATAACTAATATAACAACTATACTTAATTTTAAAACATAAAAAGGAAGGCACAATCAAAAGTTTAAGTCATATGTCATTGCTAGTAGGTCAGTAATAAAATTATTATTATTTTTTTAATGTCCTGAGAAGTACCTTGATTGTAATTTATCCCTGACACTGTCCTTTTGCCACTTTCAGTATGGTATCAAGGCTACTTTGTCCCTAATCTACATGTCCATTTTAGTTTTCATTCTTCTCCAGCTTAGCCCTTAGTACATAAGTATATCATGTCTTAGCATGTGAAAATACAATTCTCTGAGTATACTTATTGTTTTCATACCTTTGTTCAGTATATGCTTTGTTAGGAAGCTGTAATCATCTACCTCTTCTTTTTAAAACACAATTTACCCATCACAATCCATCTCAGACTACACTATTGGTTTCCTGTCACAGTTGCCCTGGGAAGGTGTCAGAGCATGGAGTCCCTCACAGGCCAGGCCAAACCTGTAAGACCTGACCAGAAAGCCAGGAAAGCTGGGTGCATATAAGCCTCAATGCTCTAGCCAGGGGTCCCCTGTGTGAATCTAGCCTTGGAAATATTCCATACATCCTTTGAAGTCTGTGCCTGTAACCTAAACTTCCTAGACTTAGTTGTCAGATACACAGCAAATGTTAAAACCTTCACCCACATGTAATCTCACCCTCCCTGAAATTGTATTAATTAACCTGGAGTTCTCAGAGTCACCTTACCTAAACTTAACAACTCCCTTCCTTTTGGATATTCTTCTATGATAATGAATTGTAGTATGTACGTGCACCTCCCATCCTTGTGTGATCAATAAAAACCTCTGGAGGTGGGCAGATGGGGCCTTTGTCAATCAGACACTGGTTGGACTTGCTCTCCTAGCACAAGCTGCCTGGGAAGTATTTGTTGCATCCACAGCACCGAGGAACCTTTGCTGGTCAGGGTCCCCCAAAGTGGCCTAAACAAATCTGATGCCTTATTGGATCAAACTTTTTAAATTTTATGATAGCTTTTCAAATGGAATTCTTATATAACATCATATTTTATTCACAATATATGATTTAAATATATTTTATATGAAACAACCTTGATATCATGAAAAATTTATATTTAATCTTCCAGTATAGAGTACTTTGTACAAAGAAAGTTTTAAATATAGGTGTTGTGAATGTGTTTGAGAATCAAAGTTATACATGGGTTGATTTTCTAAAACAAAGAAAAGAAGACTCATTTATAAATACATAAAAAAGCAATTAAAATTATATGGTTACTTTATCTAAATATAGAGATATTTAAAACATTTTTAAAAATATTAAACATAAAATCATGAAAAATGTATTTCAGTCTTCCATCTACCAATAAATATCTTCTCTAGACCATTAGCCTTAATATTGAAATGAAAGATAACACTATTCATTTATTTTGTCACTAATATTTATATGTTTAATTTAGGTTCTCTATTAAGACAATTGAGAAGTTGATTTAAACTGCCTAGGCATTTTACACTTTCAATTTAGTGAATGGTATGTCATTTACTATTGTTATTATAGTACATTGCTCTCCACAGCTTAGTTTTTTAACAATTTTTATATACCCATGATTTTGTGGTTCAAAAATTCATAAAAAACTCACTTAGGTCCCATGAGGCTAAGTCAAATGTTACCTGGATAATAATTTGAGGCTATACTCACTTAAAGACTCAACTTGGTCGGCCATCCAAGATTCTCACTCACATGGCTACCTGTTGTTAGTTGGAGCTTAGTACATCTATTAACCCAAGTACCTAGGTATAGTGTCTAACAGGAAAAGTCTTAGGGCAGCAGAATTTCTGGCATGCCAACTAAATGTCCCCAAACTAATAAGGCAAAAGCTGCCTCACTCATTATGGCATAGCCTTGGATCTTCCAGCTTGATGTTTGTCACATTGTATAGGTTACAAGAAAGTCATATGCTTTCCCAGGTTCAAGGGAAATAAATAAGGCTCTTGATCTCCATGGGAAAGTGAAAATTTCTGGAAGAACATGTGGATGAAAATAATGTTACATCCCTTTTATGGAAAACAGAATTGGTTATATTCAATAAATACTGAATTTGAATTTTATTTAACTCAAAATTAAATAGTAAATTAAAATGTATCAAGTTTCACTTATGAAAACAAAGTACTTAAAATGTTAGTGATAACTTCTAATAAAAAAAAAAAAAGAAGAAATTCTATGGTATATATACATATCCCTGACAAGTTCCTAAGCATTGACAAGACTTTTGTAATAAATAGCAGATGCAAATTAATGGGTTTTTTTTTACCAAGAAGAGAAGAGAAAGTTATGTACAAATATTTTAAAGTTGTTATTCAAAATCCCTTGGTGTATCTATATAGAGAAAAGAGATAAAACATGGCATAATTCATCAATTATTATCTCCAATTTAGCATATGGAAAAAGGATCAGAACTTATTTTAGAAACAGGTTTGTGAACATTTCTCAGGGGCAAAATAAGTCAATAGAGAGTTACTCTTCTTATCAAAAACTTATATACTGATTAAAAAGAATAATTTTATACCAAACAACTTTGTCTCATTATTTTCATCTGTAATATTTTTCAGTATTTTTTCAAGGAATACTTATGCATTTCTCCTTCTTTTATTCTACTATCATTTATTAATTTTATGTTTTAAATCTTTAGGTACAATCAATATATAAATAATTTCACATGTGTAATATATACTTCTTAAAGATTTTGGACACATGCATAGATCCATGATTCCATCACCATAACCAGTCTTAAACAGCATCATCTCAAAATTTTTCTTCTACCAAACATCTTCCTGCCTAAGGGGTTAACTTCCCAATATATATTAGAATCTCCTACAACTCAACAGCAAAATATATAAATAAATAAAATTTAAACAAACAAAAACTGAATACCAGATTTTTCAATATATCTTTTCAGGAGAATTTGAGCCTCTTTACCTGTATTAATCAATTCAATGTGTTTGGTTTAAGAAATGCATTTCCACTTTAATATTTGATTTTTTCCCTTTCTTTAAATAATTCTAGACATGCTTTGAATAGTATAAATGTTAGCTCTTTATGACATGTTTGCAATATATTTGTTAATCAATAATATAGCAACAGTTTCAGCTTGAATGTACTTGATAGACAAAAAGAAATATTGGTTTATTTTCTTTTTTGAAAATATGTTTACTTAGTAAATTTTATTAAAGGTAAGGAATTATTAAAATAGTATTATTTATGTATGCATATTTTAAAAAATCTAGTATGAAAAGGTAATAAAATCAAGGCCAATTAATGAATTATGTTGATAATATCACTTGACAATGAATGTGTAAAAAATGAGTGGTAATCTCATTTTTTCTTGATGGTAGTTTTTACAGGCACAATAGTTTTAAAGTAATCTGGTAGTAGCTATTAAAGTAAAAAGTATACATATCTTCTATAATAACTTCAGTAATTAAATTTGTAAAATATGTACGATAATATTTTGTACAACATTTTTGCAACAAATATGGAAAGAAAAGCTACAGATATCCAACTATAAGGTGATGAGGATATGACACCCATATTGTGGAATATATGTGATTAAAAGTTGAATGACTTAGAGAGCTCTGACACTTAACCTAGAAAGATGCCCATGTTCTATTTTCTGGATGAGAGAATCAATCATGGTGGGTTTCATAGTTACACACAGGGATGCAACATTTTGGATGTATGTATACAGAAGGAAAGTCATGAACAAAACAGTCAATAAACCATTAGTTTTTCATAGTTTTTGAAAATGGAGTTCAGAGTAGCTATAACTTTGAATTTGAGATTCAAATGTAATATTGAAATAAGAGGAACTGAAATTATTGTAATAATATTTTATCTTATCAAAACTTTTCTTATTTTCTTAGAACTTTTTGTAATACCATATTGTCAGGATGGGGTTGCTAGTCCACCATTCCTTGTGTATGGTTGGCCCTTCCGCTGGAGTCTGCAAACTAGCTAGCCTTGAAGTTAATGTTATCCCAGAACCCCAGAGTGGCCACCATAATGGCCTTCAGCAGGCAAGTATTGCCTTTGGGTGGACTGACTTTGTGCTAGTGTGTATAGAGCCTCTTTCTTCCAATGTGTATATGAGGTACCCTTGCTGTAAGCTAGTGTGTGCCACTATTGTACAGATTGGACAAACCATGCATGGAATGCTGACATCCTTGGGAGCTGCCTGGCTTTACTATCGTTAGTCTGCTGCCTCTTGCAATAAAGATGCCAAATCTCCTGAAAGCTCCACATAAGTCCATGTTTATCACCAGACCACAGGCCTGCCCACTATCTGATAAATCTACTGGTGCAAAGATGAAAGCTCCAGGACCTGATAAATATGTCATTAATACATGCCGCTCAGTTTATAAGTAATATAATAAGGAATGGTGAAAAGAAGAGGAAAAGGAAGATGAGAAAGAAGAAAAGGAAAAGAGAAAGGATAACATGTGGCTGAAGAATTGACTCTTGGCTGAAGCCACTATTGGCAAGATTTTGTAAGTTATACCAACAAATAGATCTCACTAATATTTTAACAAGAAGACTGCTAAAAAAAAAATAATAAGAGTGGTTCATTTTAATTAGTTTTTAAAATGTCAGTGGAAGAACTAAAACTACCTATTGTGTATTTGAGCAACCTTAACCTTCAATTCAATTTAACTGATTCCTTAAAATCACAAAGTTGTTACTTGACATTTTGTAGATAAAATAATTATTTGAAGTTTAGCTTTCAGGACACTGCTTCTCTGTTATATTCACTACCCAGCAATTATAGGGAACATTGTCTTTTTCCAGTTGGGTTTCTGTAATGAGAAAATTTTAAAGAACTTTTTGATGTAAGAAAAGTAAATTTAGTAGATACTCAAAAATGGGTTTCAACCAATTTTCTGCAATATGAGATTTAAAGCCAACAGGATAGAAGAACTAACTTTTCACTGTGAACACTCATCACCATCACCTCTTTACAACCCCCATACTTTCTGAACTTAGTAGCTTGCCTTTGAAAACTGGAATTTAGTCTTTATAGATGAGGGGCCTATTGTTTTAGCAAATTTTTGAAAGTGCATGGAAGAGGTAAAATGATGAGTATTAGGCTGACAAAATAAGGTTCAAGTTGGTTAAAAAAAGTAAAACCCAGGGAAAATAATCTGTGGTGTGGCTTTTAAAAATGTGATTATATGAAAATGGAGAATATATAAACAGAAAAATTAATAAATATCAAATATTCATGTCTTCCTTAAATTTGCATTCCTTTAAAATGTACTTCCACATATTTTAGGCATATAAATACATAAGGATGCCTGTATTTACATGAGTTTTTGTGTTCATATGTATAAACATATATGAGATCCATCCAGAACAAATTCAGCCATTGTTAATATAATGAGAATGATTTGCATGACATTGATGCAACCTGGGAGCCAAGGAGAGTGGACTGGAATGCACAGGTGTGAACAGTGATGACTTCACTGTGCTAGTCAGAGGGTGGTGGCAGCAGAAGGGACATCCTATCCCAACTTGCCTCAGCTAGAGCTCAGCCTCCAAGTAAAGCTTCTTCATGGTCAACATCAGGAGATTCCACTTCATGCTTTCAAGTGCTAAGATTGTAACTATTTGGGCCGTGGGGTCCAACATTAAGGCTGTATCAGAATCCAGGTCACAGGATACACCACAGAAGTGGGCCCACATGAGCATGCCTCTAACTCCAATGCCATGCAGTTGGCATCCAGGTAACAGGCCAGGAGAGACCCCAGCATCTTGTTGCAGGCAGTGTGGGAGGTGGCAGCACTTTGCCTGAAAAAGAACTTGCTATCCCAACTGGATGGTGCTGCCTTTCCTGCAGGTGAAATCACTACACTGCTAGAGTGCTCTGGCCTGTTGAAATGAAGACCAGCAAAGAGATCTCTAACAAGGCCACTCCTGAAGTGATTCAGCAGCTGAAAATTGGGCAGCCTGGTGTAGAGTCAAGGGAGTCTGGAGCTGCAGTAGAAGAACAGGTGTGAAGTGGTGGTGCTGGTGGTGCTGTACCCCAGCACCTCCATCACCCTGGTGCTGCAGGTCATCAGCAATACTGGACTGTTTGAATAGCCTGGTCCAAATCGTTATTCATTATGGATCTATCATTTATGTTACCTTTAGCAGGGTATAAAAAATGTCTTTTTCTGAAATCCTAACAAGTTCTAATTTTCTTCATCTGATGAGTTTAAAGTAATATAATTTTAATATATTACTTCTCTAAGTTGCAAAGTTTCTTCATATATTTAATAGCGCTTGGTTTTCTGATTAGTATTGTATATTACCTCTTTAGTCCATATTCTTGGTTTATTTATTTTTTCTATTGAATATACTGACTTACATTGACTTTCACGCAATAAGAATTTAAATTAATTTTTCCTGATGGAAATGAATAATTTCTTGTAAGATTAAAATTATACTTAAATTGCTTTTAAAATTTGCTACTATTATCTACTCAGATTAAAAGCATCATTACAGTCAGTAAACTCAATATTTTCAGATTAAGATGGATGATAGTGAATAAAAGAAGAAAATAGTGAGTAATCTTATTTGTTGAATTTTATGTTTTATACATTTGCTACTGTACAGCACACTCTGCTCAAGCCAGAAAATGTCTTTAGGCATTGATCTTGGCCCAATTTCCCTGTATGTCTCTTCTATTACAACTGATACCTTGGAAAAACAGATCTTTGGGCCATGTCAGTGACCTCCCAGTGACAGTACTTCGAAGAAAGTACTTTGAACTTTCTTTGGATGGTTGAGGATGTGAAAAAATAGAAATATCTCTTTTTGGGTCCCAACTATGCACTGCATTTATTCCAAGTCTTTCTGAGGAAAATTCTATTAAGAACCTGAATCCCTGGTGCATGACTTCATGTTTTGTACTATCTTGGGGAATTCTGTGTACTTTCTTTTATGAATTGATAATCATTCTCAATGGATGTTCCCTTTATGATCCTACATTTAAAATCATGCCTAAGATGAAATAATTATTTTTCATTTTTCCCACTGCATTTTCTTGCCCTCTCTGTGGTCAAATACTCTTCCACAAAATGGAGCTCACATGGATATACCTGTGTTCAATTCTGGGTCAGTTTCAGTACACTCTTTTTCTCCTAATTTTAAATCACATTTTCCTGCTTTGTGTGCATGTCTTATAATTTTTAAACATTATATTCCATATGTTGCAAAGTTTTATATAGGAAAAATTCCAGATATTTTTTATTTCAGAAACTTTCTAGTCAAGTAAAGTTGCCCAAGTGATCTGATAATTCTGAGAATATGACTATAATTCAGGATGTTGTTGCCTTTGTTCTGCTTTTCAAACAACTGAATAAGTTCAATAAGCAAGTTTTGTTTGCTTTCCCTAGAAGTAAAGCAATTAAGATATGTATGTCCTCTTTCCCATGGGTATGAACATGCTGTATTACAAAACTAGTCAGCTTCAGGGGCAGAAACAAATAGTGACACAGCTTTCACCTGCCATAAAATGATATGCTCTATAGGGACAAAATTAAGTTGGAAAGCAATGCAATTCAATGTAATGGAAATGTAATGGTGCCAGATTAAGCAGTATTTCTTTTCCCTCAGCACATAAAGAAAACAAGTGCATTTGAAAATTCAATGCAGTGATGTTGGGAGGACATATTTAAAAGACATTTAAAGTTTAATTTAGATACATTTTATAGTTAAATATTTCAAAGTTATCATAAATATTTTGTTAAATATAATATTTAGTTGTATATTACTATATTTTTTACATATAGGCATTTGAGAGAAGTGACTCAATCTCTAGCACCTTGTTCATTCTTCACATAACACAAAGTATACAGTTTGTCTGGCTAACTAAATGATTCTGTCATATAAAGTGTTAGAATGTTGAAAATCAAAAAAAAAAGTTGCCTTATTTTTAAAAAATATGAACAAAAACATGATTATAGGGTTTAAAGATACTACAGAGATAGTAGATAACACACAGTTTTATGGAAAGTAGATTTCCTGACTGTGAGCATTAATCCAAAATATTCTTTCAGAACACAAGTATGAATTGCAGAATATAGTATGTGAGAATGGGTAGAAGAAAATATAAGCATAACCCAGATTTTAAAAAATGCATGCTGAGCACAGTGATAAGAAGCAGTAACATAAAAATAATAAGAAATACTAAAACCAACATAATCCACCATCCCTATTCAAACCAATACTGAGACCAAATAATTATATTTTCCTGTCCTTGTTTAAACAATTCTGTGACCAGGAATGTTTAGAAAAGCATGTTTTTGTATTCAATAATCTGATTAAAAGCAAAAGTAACTATAGGTTCCAGGAAATAGTTGGAACTGGAAAATATGACTGTAAACCAACTAAACTAATGTGTCTTAAGCCTAACAATTTACTCAAGTCTCCCTTGAAACCCTTATCTTACTGTGTCCACCAATGTAAAAATATGATATCACTAACTCTAATCCCAAGTAGTTTTCTACCTTTCAAAGTCTACCTTAGGATAGTAGATAGCCCAAGATATTCTTACACATGGATACGAAAAGTGAGAATTAAAATTTATTCATATATTGAAGATATTTTTAATCTTAATAGTCAAGTACTAGAAACTATACTATGTATATATGAGGTCTGTCAAGAAAAAGTCCAATTGATAATGTAACTATTATTAACATAACAAGAATGGTTTACACAACATTGATGTCTCCTGGCAGGCAAAGGGAGTGGACTGAAATGCATATGTGTGAACAATGATGACTTCACTGTAATAGTCAGTGAGGGAGGTATATGCCATAGAGTGAGCATGCGTACTGTGTGTCTGTTGCATTCAAAATGATTGAACAAGTAGAGCAATGAATCTGTATCAAATTTTGTGTTAAGTTTGAACATTCCTCTGTGGTAACAGATGATTCAGAATGCTGCAGCTATGGGTAACTGGTGATTAGCAGCTTCATCATAACTGGTAATTGGCCCCCACTCACGTATCATGTCTCCTGCCAAGTGTTTTGGTGAAACATTAGATCACCTGAGTGACTCAGCCCCCTCCAGCCCAGATTTGGTGCTGTGTGACTTACAGCTTTTTCCAAAATTACAATCACCTTTCAAAGAGAGGAGATTTCAGACTGTTGATGAGATTCAGGAAAATATGACAAGGAAGCTGATGGCAATTGGGAGAATGTGTGAGGACCTACGGTGCCTGCTTTGAAGGATACTGAGGAATCATTGTCTTTTGTACAGTATTTCTTGTATCTTCTTCAATTAATGTCTCTATTTTTTGGCTGGGTACATTTACTGGACATAGTAAATGTCATATATGACATTTATTTAATAAAATTTCATCTACTGTCTATAATTCTGCAAAATATTGGAAAACTTGAAAATAGTTACCAGTATCAAGGAAGTCAGACACACACACACACACGTATACATACAGTAATATCTTTAAAAGTTCTGACTTCCTTGATACTGGTGACTATTTTCACGTTTGTACGTGTGTGTGTGTGTGTGTGTGTGTGTGTGTAGAGATGTCTCCTTCTCTTTAGAAAACCCTAACTGCTGCTAAATTACCTTCTTAATGGAAGATAGACATTTACAACCAGGGATGAGGTTAGGCAACACAGATATTAATTTATGTTTAGAGAGTGCTTAAACTTTAAGGGTTTATGAGATTTCTTATCTAAATATGAAAACTCAAATCTGTTTCTCCTCACCCAAGAATGTCTTCTAGGTTCATATCAAACTAAAATTCATACTTATGTATAGACCACTCCTCATTAGTTTCCATGATGTTTGTCATCTACAATGGGAAACGGCATGTGAGGGCTATGTGCATACAGCTGTAATTTGACATCTCCTAACTAAAAACTTGCTCCGTTGATGTGTGACAAAAGCAAATCAGTCTGAGGACTCTCAGAATTCATTCTAGCAAGCTAAGGAAATCTCTCTATAATAGGCTAGGGCAGCTGTCAGCTCTCAAGTAGCTTAACTTTGTAAGCTCACCTGTTTCTTTTAAATTCCACAGCTTACCTTGGAAGAGATACACATTTTGGATATCAATACAGCAAGCAGTCTTTTCTCTATAACTTCTGTCCTTCTTTATAATTTATTAAGTGTCATACTGAGAGAAAAAAGCTTAATCATATTATAGTGCCATTAATTGGTAAACCATCACAGTTTCATCAAACATTGTGTGGCCAAAAAGAATATGCTAGATACATGCTGTAACTCTGACTAGATAGATGATAAATAGATGATACAGATAGATATAGATATAGATAGGTATGAAATCACTTTTTCTTGCCCCAAAGAAAGAAAAAAAAAGGTGAGAACTAATCATTGCCAACAAGGGGAATCTAAGCAAATTGGAAAAAAAAAAAAAAAAAACCGGAGAAAGCTGGATTTTAACCAACCAAAGAGGGTTTTAGCTAGGTTAATGGAAGAAATGAACTAATGCTCTGTGTTATAGTAATAAAATTGGACTGCTGTTAACTTCTTTAAACACAAATTAAACAATATCTCATCCAAATCAAGATCTATTTGAAGCAAAAGATAGTGCTATGCAATAAAAATAAAATATTAGTTTACGTCACTTTTTATTGTTTAGTAATTGATTTTATTATAAAGATGAACCCATTAAAAAGCTTACAGTATATTTCAAATTATTTTCAAAAATAACATATTTTGAAGAAAGTGAAAACAGAAGACATGCATATGTATAGTCCAGTGAAACATAAGTAGCTGGTGTTGTATGTTTAAAAAACCAAATGTCATCATTTTCAGGGACAATTTAAAAGCATTAAAGAAAGCTGGAAATATTCTTTATTTTTATTATATTAGCATTAAAGTTTACATAAGCATAATGATTTCTATTGATTTATGTTTACATATTTAATTGGTTTCTTACATTAATGTGTCCCTAATGCCTTATTGCTGATATATTTCAGAGAACAATGTTTTCTTTTCTGTATGGAATTATGTTTTATGTAATAACTGGCAATGTTATTTAAAATTGCATTTTATGGTTAATAACTTTGAAATCATAGACAATATAATTGAATTTTTTGAGAACCACCATAGATTTTTATGTTTTTTGGTATATGATTCTTTGAATGTTAACATTTGCGCAGAGGTGTGTAAACACACAAGTCTGGGCACAGGCAGCTTTGTTACCCTAAAACACTAGCTTGTGAAATCCTTTTTTAAGTCACATTGTGACTTTCTCTTCTCTGTCACTACAGAGTTGTCTTCTTAGAATGCCATATGAATAAAAACAAAATGATATGTGAACTTTTGAGATTAGCTTTTTTCCCTGAATAATACCTTCGAGATCCATCCACATTGAAAAATATCAATATTATATTATTTCTAGTTTTCTTAAAATTGTGAATTATGTGAATACTCATGTATAGGTTTTTTGTCTGAAGGTTAATTTTTCTTTGTTTAGGGTAAACCCATAGCTGTGTGATTACTGGGCCATATGGTGACTATGTGTTTATTTTTAGATTGCCAAACTCTTTTCAGAGTAGCTGTATGATTTCCCATAGCCACTGGCAATGCATAAAAATCCCAGTTGATCTGCATCTTGTTGTATTTTGATACTGTCAATAGTTCTTTATTTTTGCCATCCTAAAAGGTATTATAAGTAGTCACACTATAGTTTTAATTTGCATTCTTTTTTTATGTATTTTATATATTCTGTTTAATAAAGTATTTGTTCAAGTTTTGTACCCATTTTATTTCATTGAGATTTTTGTTTTCTCTCTGTTGAATATTTATAGTTATATATTCTTGATACAATTCTTTTTCCAGATATGAGATTGGCATTCTCTCCTAGTCTGTTGCTTCCTATCACATTTAAAAACTTTTTTGTTTAACACCAGATAAGAAAGATCTTTTCCTATTTTCTCCTCCAATGTTTTATAATTTTACATGCTATATTTACTGTCATAATGTACTTTGACTACATATGAGTTTTAAATTGACATTAATTATTAGATTATGGATATCCAATTGTTCCAGGATCAATTTTTGCAAAAACAAATTCTTTGTCCACTAAATTTCTTTTACCTTTTGGTCAAAATGTCTTAACCATATACATGTGGGTCTATTTTTGTATGGTTGCCTCTTGCCTACCCCCAACTGAGGACCTGGCCTGCAACCCAGGCATGTGCCCTGACTGGGAATTGAACTGGCAACTCTTTGGTTCACAGGCTGGTGTTCAATCCGCTGAGCCACACAAACTAGGGCTGGGTCTATTTTTGGATTCTGTATTTTATTCCATAAATCTATGTATCTACTACCTTTGCCAAGAGTATTTTTATAAACACTAATGTATGTAAATTTTAGATAAATCTCTTAATATTCTACTAAGTATCAAGTTATGGAAAATGCCACATCGACCTGATATTTAATCTGGGCTATTTTACTTAACAGAGAAATTATGACTTTGTACAAGTTATATAGAGAATATAACTTCTATTTCTTATTCTGTGAAATTGCCATAAATTAACCAAATTATAGGAGTAATGCAGGTATTAAGTTCGCTGGCTTATGCAAATAACATTATGTGAAGTAAAATACATGTTCTCAATAAATGCTATTTATATTTGTTCTTTGTTTTCTCCTAGCACTATGCATTTGCCCAGTCTTTATTGGGTATTACTTTAATAAAATAAGCCTTTAAAAATGCATAAACATGGAAAAACAACTAATATAAATATAATTAATACAATTTTCTGAATAATTGCAGAGAAACAAAACTATTACTATAAAGATATCATAGTATCTTTATAGGTCAATAGTTAATGAAATCAACCCTTCTAGGCTATGAGGCTTTCAGAGAATTATTATTTTCCACTTGTGACCTTGAACTAGGGACAAAAACAAAATGAACATACCGTACAGCTCAGTATCCTTTGAGATTGAGTGTACAGAGAACTAATCCATCTGTTTATGGTTCCGTTTTTGTCCCTAGATAACACTTAGTTAAAAGACACATGCTTCAACCTTCAAAATAAATTATCCTTTCGATTCTTAATGGTTGTAAGTGATAAAATCCAAGAGCAAATCAGTGTGTGCATTACAACTGGTGACATCCATGACTTTGGCTTGCTGAATAATCATTAAGGAATTTAAAGATTTTATTTATTATTTTTCAGACAGAGGGTAAGGGAGGGAGGCAGAGAGGGAGAGAGACATCCATGTATGGTTGCTTTTTACCTGCCTCCAGCTATGGACCTGGCCGGAGACCTGTTTTGCAACCTGGTTATGTTGCTCTGGCTGGGAATTGAACCAGCGACTTTTGTTCTACCAGCCAGGGCTGATTATTAAGGAATTTAAAGGTTAAATAGTTATTTATACATCCCTACATAGATGGAGTTCATGAATAAAGTTGTCATTGTCCTCCACATTTAAGTACCATACATGAATAAGTGGACAAATAGACAAAATAATATTTTAAATAAAAAATAAAAATGAATAAATGCACAAGGCTCAAAAGAATTTGATGTCATCATTCAATCCTGTAGTTATCTAAACAAAAAGAGAAAAATGTGGAGAGGGGCAACTGATCTCATTGAACATGTTTCTTGTATAAATTCCATATTAGTGAGTGAATATCTGGGAGAAGTCCTAGATGAAACTTCAATAAACATGCTTTAAAACATTTTTCTGAAAGGAAGGAAGGAAGGAAGGAAGGAAGGAAGGAAGGAAGAACTCAAGCTGATGTTTTAAGTAATTTAATTATCTACCTTTTGTTTCAACACCACAATAAAATGTTCATCCTTTAATACTGCCAAAAGTATTCTCAGAGTCTATGGTTCAGGAATTTTTTAGGTTTTAGTAGTAATAGAGTGCTTATGAGAGTTTATTGCCTAGAATGGCTATGGACAAAATAAAAATAATTCTTCCCCTCTTCACCCCTCCATTCCTCCTCCTTCTTCTTTGCTAAACTGTTTCTGCACAGGCTGGGGTTGAGTCTTCTATCCCCACCAATGTAATCAATAAACAAACACATATAAGAAACTTACATGGTAATATGGTAAGATTTTCACAACACATTTCATAAATTTTATTTTATGCTTGATATAAATATATTGATGGCATTTTTCTGGAGAAATTAAATATATATAATGTTGTTTTCTATTTTTTACTTTAATGCTCATGCAAAATAAGTAAAAAAAAAAAAAAAAAAAAAGATTAAAACCAGCTCAAGAGAATGTTGATGGCCAAGGAAAGTGGTGGCTAACAATATCTGCATCTCTTCAAACATTCTCATAAAATAATGCAGATCCTCCATAAGCACTCACCCAACTTTAATACCTCATACTCAGAACATCAAGAAGACAAGAAAACTATAAACAATCAAAATACCCGTAAGTTAAAAAATGGTGCCCTGCCTGATGTGGCTCAGTGGATTGGTGCTAGCCTGAGAACCCAAGGGTTACTGTTTCGATTCCCAGTTAGGGTACATAACCAGTTGCAAGCCAGGTATCCAGCCAGGTCCCCAGCTGGAGGCAGGTGAAAGGGAACCATATATTGATGTGCCTCTCCTTTTCTTCCTCTCTTCCTGCCCTTCTCTAAAAATAATGAATAAAATATATTTTTTTAAATGGTAAGCCAAATCTTAGTGCAACTTTCTGGCCACACTTCTGTAAAAAGCAGGACTATCCATGGAACTTCTCAAGAGAGAAAAGAGGACATTCAGGAGAAAATTCACTTAAAATCAATGCCATAAAAATTCAATCATTGATGTGAAAATTCTGGAAAAGAAATGTGGCTTTTCAGAGGTCTAGGCACAGGGAAGGAAACTGAAAGTGGGTACATTTTGTGGTTGTAAGCTTTGAAAGGCAAAATGGCTGAGAAAGGAAAAGGTACATGAAAAGAAGAGCTACCTGCTCAAGAATACAGGGGGGATGGAAATGGGAGACAAAGCTGGGGAATGTGGGATTCTACAAAGAAAAAGAGGGCAACCCCCCACACAAATATCAGAGTTGATACCAATCCTTCTTCCAACTACCAAAAAGAGGAAATTATTAAAATGAATGATTAAATATTTGAATTATATAATATGGTTCACCAGATAAACAGAACTCCTAGGAGGTTAGATGGGTAGATGGATAGAAAGAAAGATAGACAGATAGATGATAGATAATAGACAGATGTGGTTTGTTATGAGAACTGACTCACACGATATGAAAGTTGACATATGGCATGATATGCTGTGAACAAACTGAAGAATCGGAAAAGTAGGTGCTGTAAATCACCTGAGTCTGAAGCCACTGGTGTAACTCCGGGCTCAAAGCCACAAAGCCACTGGTGTAATTTCCAGTTCAAAGCCAAAGACCTAGGAAACCTAGATGGGGGTGGGGGATGGGAGTGGGGCAGCATTTTTGGTATAAATCCCAGAGTTCAAAGGCTGAAGGGCCACAAACCCTAATATGAGACAGCAGTAGAAGATAAATGTCCAATTCAAGAAGAGACAGAGAATATTTACACTTCCTCCACCTTCTTGTTTTATGTAGCTCCTCAACAGATTGGGTGATGGCTCCTCAGGTTGGTGAGGGTGAGTCTTCTTTACTTAGTTTGCTAATTTAAAGGTTAATCTCTTCTGGGAACACCCTTACAATCACAATGAAATAATGTTCAATCAGCTACCTGGGTATCTCTTGCCTCATTTAAGTTGATAGATAAAATTAACCATTACAAATTAACAATCTTCTAAATGAACTTTTAGCATGCAGTATTTATCACCACTTTAAGGAAGTAATACAGCATAAACAATCAGCAATTATTCCAGTAATGCAGGCTTTATTCAATATTGGGAAATTACACTAAGATGACAATGCATTAATGAATGAAAGGAGAAAAAAATCATATAATGACCTCTAAAGATGATGAAGAAGTCTTTAAAGAAATTAAATAATTACGTCTTGTCAGGTGAATGTAGAGAACTGGACTTTGTGTGTCCTGGCCACAATTTAACCACCCCCAGGAAATAACCAAACATTGTGTAGGCAGGACTGAAACCCAACCCAAACCAGCCAGGAGGAAGGCCAAGGCCCCAGAAATAAATGTCAGGCTGGATGCCCGCCCTGCACCTGCACAGGTGTAGCAGGAGAGACCAGATAGCAACATACATACAACTAGAAATATATAAAAGCCCTGCGATTAACACTCAAGGTACCTCTGTATCCTGAAAGGGGTGTTAGAACACTATTTCCCAAACCCTGATAAACCTGCTCTGTCTCTTGTCTCTGGGGTCAGCCTTTGCATGGAGCAGCATTGCTTACCCTGACACTTCTCACTTTGGTTCACAGGCTGGTAATCAACCCACTGAGCCATATCATCTAGGCCTTACTCTTTTTTTCTTTTTCTTTTTTTCTTTTTAAGATTTTATTCATTATCCTTAGAGAGACGGGAAGGGAAAGAGGCAGAGAGGGAGACATCAATGTATGGTTGCCTTTCACCTGCCTCCAGCTAGGACCTGGCTGGAGACCTGGTTGCAACCTGGTTATGTGCCCTGGCTGGGAATAGAACCAGCAACCTTTAGGTTTGCAGGCTGGTACCTTATCCACTGTGCCACCAGCCAGAGCTTACTTTTTATTTTGGATGAAGAGTAGTTCTGAAGTTAATACATGTTTATTTTTATAGATAGTGCTTTTTGCATACCTGGAGTCTTTCCCTACTCTAAAGTCAAGGAGGTAATCTATGTTTTCTCCTAAAATATATCATTTCAACATCTTTGAAATCGATAGTTGTGTATAGTGTGAGGTAAAAGTTATACTTTACATTTTTTATACTTGAATCAATGCTTTGTATTGGAAAAGCCATCCTTTCCTTAACTACACTGCACTGTCAACTTTGCAATAAGCCAGTGTGGGCCTGGAAAATACATGCAAGTGAGAGTATTTATGAACTACATATGATAAATTAGTGAATTTATTTATATTTGTAGTAAAACAAAATCTTTATTACTTCATCTTGAAAAATGGGTCCCAATTACTGGTATTGTAATTTCAACTTTATTCATTTATTTGCTTATTAATTTATTTCCATTATTACTTTGGCTGTTCTTAAACTTTGCATTTTATGTCAATTGTACAATGAACTTATCAACTTACACATAACAACCTTCTGTGATTTCAAATAGCACTGGAACATGTCAATTATTTTCATTGAAATAACATTATAACAATATTGATTCTACTACTCTATGAACATATTATAATACTTCATTCATGTATTTTTAACTTATATTTATTTTTCTTAATAAAGTTTTAGTTTGCAAGCTAGACTTCTTAGAAATAATTATCTGATTTATTCCCAGACAATATATTTATTATACTATTATAAATTGTACCATTTAGAAAAAATTATTTATTGGATAATTAAAATTTATTTTTAGATTTACTCTGGACCCAGTGACCATGATAAATAAACATAAATTTAGTAGAACATCTGTAGATTCTTCTGGATCTTTATATAAATAATCATACCATCTATAATTAACAACTTTCATTTGTCCTGTTTAATATACTTATCTCTTATTTATTTCTATTTCCTATTGCACTTTTGAAAAGCCTTTTAATTCCTTATTAAATACAATTGATGATAAGGGAGGACTGTCTTATCTCAGATGATTATGTAAATCATTTGATATTTTAACATGAAAATAACATTGCTAAGGTGTTGACTGTGTAAATAAATGTGTTTATTCTTTATCTAATTCAGAAAGTATAATTTATAATTTGAGAATTATCACAAACATGATAATATTTTATCAAATCACTTCCTTATATCTGTTGAGAAGATTGTATATTTTCATTAAGTTTGTGGTAAATCATGTGAGTTGATTATTTGAATGTTAAATTAGTCTTTACTGCATGTAAAGAATTTCACTTAGAGTTAGTGTATTATCATTCTGTATATCACTGGATTAAAATTGCTAATATTTTATTAAGTATGTTTACATTAATATTTATTATAAAAGTTTGTGATGTTTTAAAAGATATTTTTAAAGGGAGAGGAAAGGAGGAAGAAAGAGAGCGAGAGAAACATCACTATGTGTATGGTTGTCTCTCCTACACCCTCAGTTGAGGACACAGCTCACAACCCAGGCATATGCCCTGACTGGGAATTGAACTGATGACCCCTTGGTTTGCAGGACGGTACTCAATCCACTGAGCCACACCAGCCAGGGCTGTGATTCTATATTATATAATATCCCCTTCCTTGATAGGTTTAGTAAAGTTGTGATGGTCTCAAAATTTGTTGGGAAGCAGTAGCTCTTTTTCTATTGTCTTGATGATCTTATGAAAGATTACTATTATCTCTTCATTAAATAATTGGAAAATTTACTAATGGAGACTTGGAATTTCTCTGTAGGGAAATATTAATATTCAATATATAATTTCTTTAAAATATTTAACTATTCAGTCTATTTTTTCTTCTGTCAGCTTTTACTATATTTACCTATCCTACATTTGATCATACATAAGTATTAATGATAAAACAATGGTCATATTTTCTTATAGAGCTTAAATATATCAGTAAGAAAAATACATGAATGATGTATACACTCTTCTGGGTTCTTTTCTTTCTTTCTTTCTTTCTTTCTTTTTTTCAGTCTTATTATTCCTCTCTGCTTTAAATAGAGTATTATAATTACCCTCACTTCCAACCAACACATTTTGTATTGTCTTCAGTTTTCTGTTAAATTCATTCAGTTTACAATTGAAAATATTTTACTTTTAATTATACATTCCATTAGATTCTTTTTAAAATGTTCTACATATTTTAACTTATCAGCACTTTAAACATTCTAATTTCTTTGTTGAGATATTTTACTTCCTTTTTCATGTATTTTGCTCAGTAAAGACACTTTGGACATAACTATTTAGCTCTCTGTATTGTGTCAGAATTCAGCAAAAGTATTGTCAAAGTAAAAATGGTATTTTTGCAGTTCAGACTATTTAACTCTTTTTTTCTTTTTTTTTTTTTTTCCTTCTAGGTTTGTACAGCCTCTAAAAACTTGGATGTTTTTATTTTCTCCAGCATCAAATTCTTTGTTGGCTGAGCTTCTGGGTTCTGCCCGTGGGACAAATTGGCAAATGCCCCCAGAAAACAGAACAAAACAAAACCAAGTAAGTGTACATGTTATTATTTCTTCTATTAATGGCCCTCTTATCTGTAACATTTTAGTACATCTGCCGCAAGTTTTTGATGGCCTTAAATATATGGTTTAGTAAATTTTTCCTCTTCCTCTAGCAGTCTTTCAGAACTTAGATCTACTGCTCCCTGAAACATCTTATCTGGAAGAAGTTACAATCATCTTGATGGCTTATTAAATGATCACATAAAGTTCTTAACTTTTTAAATCCTTACTAGATTATAAGTTGCTGCTCTTATATTTTTGAAAAAATGTGCTTACATACTTAAAGATGAAAAATTTATATTTAAAGATTTAAAGAAGACAGACAAGAAATTGAGGCTTCAACACTGTTGTTATTTGACAAAGGCAATATTTATGATGGAAACTTTTTTTTTAATGTTGCCCGTAACTCATGTCTGTTTGATACATTTTACTTTGTTAAAATATTATTTACAGGGTAAGCCTGTCACTATGAAAATGATATTTTTATTAATCACTGTATGTAAAAGTTTTGTTTGGTCTGGAATTGAACAATCATCCCCTCAACTACGGAACCCTAATGTCCCCAACATAAGACTGCCTATTGTTTTTAACAAGCTCTTGACTAAGACATGGTTATAAGTGCATAAGTGCATACACACTAAATGAAACTGCAGTGACCAATTTTTACACATAGCTTTTATCTCACATAACTTACAATACATACTTACAGTTGTGCTTTATTTTGCTTGTTTCTTCTTCTACAAACCTATTCAAAAGTAACACATAGCAAATTCTTCTCTTTTTTGAGATTAAAATATCTTACTATATACTATGTTCTTTCAAAATCTTAGCTGAAGTAACTCATAATTATAGATCCTAAATATAAAAAGTATATTCATTCCTCAACTACTTTAAAGTCCATTTTTGTATTTAAAAAGGATAAATTGTAAGTTGTATTATTTTATTGCCTTGAAAAATCACCTAGTACTTTAATATATATTCTTAGTTTTATTATTTTAGTACAGTGTTCTACAGAGAAAATAACTGAAATTACTCAATTTTAGCTTATAGAACCCAGGTACTAGGAGAAATTTTTTTAAGAAACAAAATTGAATATCTATCTATTCTCTTTGATGTAGTAAGTTTATATAAAGCACTTCTGCATGCCAAATAACATGATATTTAGAGAAAAGCTACTTTTGTGATTGCTTTAGTTGGGAATAGAACTAGCAGACTTTACACCAAACATTCTTTTTAGTGAAAGAACTATTGACAGAAGAAAACTATAGTTTTTCAGACTTGGGTGTTACACAATAATTTTCTTACAAATTAATGGTTACTTTAAGGAAACCAAAGGGTGATGGTATTTGTTGTGAATGGTAAAAATGAATTGAAAAGATTTTTTAAAACATCTACAGTAAGCTTAAAATACCCTGGATATTTAAAGACTACATCAGAAAGTGTATGAAATTTTGGAAGAACTATATAATTGTAAGAACTAGTATTTCCCAAATGACAAAAATATGATTTAAAAAAGTCACACATGAGTAAAAGATTGATTCAATGTGCAAGATAGGCCAATGGCTTATAACATAACAGATTATACAGTTGTCTTTGATATGGTTTCAGAGTCCATATTCAACTAACTTTCAAGAAATATCCCATCACCCTGACTGATATGGTTTAGTTGGTTGAACATTGTCCTGAAAACCTGTAGGTCATTGGTTTGGTTCCTGATCAGGGCTCATGCTTGGGTTGTGGGCTGGGTTCCTGGTGATTCTCTCACAATGCTGTTTCTCTCCCTCCCTGTCTCCATCCAGTCTCCTCTTTACAAAAATAAATAACACCTTTTTAACAGATTTTATTCATTATTTTTAGAGAGAAGGGTAGGGAGGGAGGAAGAAAGGGAGAGAAGCATCAATGTATGGTTGCCTTTCACCTGCCTCCAGCTAAGGACCTGGTTAGAGACCTGGCTTGCAACCTGGTTATGTGCCTTGACTGGGGAATCGAACCAGCAACCTTTGGGTTCACAGACTGATGCCAATTCACTGAGGTGACACCAGCAAAGTAAATAACATCTTAATAAATAAAATAAACAACCAAGTATTTTTTAAAAGGGAATATCCCATCAGATTTTGGTGTAGTATCCAAGAATAGTATCATAATTATCTAAAAATCTATCATAAATATGCCTTCTATTCTTAAAAGCATACCTGAATAAGGTCAGGTTTTCTTTGTACATTAAACAATATAATTCAATAGACTGAACAAAGAAGCAGATTTCAAAACCCTGCTATGCTCTAATATGCAATATAGTAAACAAATTTGAAATAAAAATATTGCCATATTTCTTATTAACTTTATATTGTTATTTTCATGAAAAGGTTACTTCCATTGATGTTAATAATTTATTCTTATTTTAAATGAATTAGTATTTAATTTAATATTTTAGTTATGTATTCTAATGTTATAAATCTTGATAAGCATGCATCACGTAGTAGTTCTACAGAATCCACAGAAAGTGCCCTGATTTCCAAATATTTGACAACAATCAACAAAAAGCCAATTCATTAAAAAGTTGAAAAATAAAACATTTCGTATCCAACTACCTTAGTTCAAAATTGCTCTGCAATGAACCTTAAATAATTAGCTTACTGACAATGATAATACCCTCTCTTAACTTTTTATAAGAAGAATATGACTGGTGTACATTAAGTGCTTTAGAAAAAAAAGAAAACTAATTAGCTATTATTACTATGCATTGCATTTGCAAATATTTTTGTGTTACTAGATAAGGTCTCTGATAATATGACCTGAGTTTGGGAAGGGAATATGTAAAAACTTTGGGGTTTTATTAGAAAAGAGAAAGGGAAGAACAGATGCTGAATTGTCTACTTAAAGTGAGGACAACAGATTTAAGTTAGTATATAAGACTTCAAAAAAAAAAAAAGGCTAATTTTATTTTTACTATTGACCTACTTTTAAGCATTTAAAACTACAACTACAACTTTTTTTCTCCAAATGATATGTCAATTTTATTCTTAGCTTGGCTGTTAAATAAGTTTCTTTTCTTCATAGACAAAAGCAATAGCATGTTTAAAAAACTTGTCTCTAAAGTCACAGCATAACAGAATACTTTACACAAATTGGTTAACTCTTTTTAGTTGTAAATTGACAAAATTCTGAAGATATTTCAATTAAATAAGAGACTCAATTATCTAACATCCAGCTTCAGATACCACTATTAATTTGTAATGCATGTCAATTAGCAAGAAACTAAAACCAAAGAACAGAAATTAATCGCATGGATTTGTATGTTTCCTAATTTAGTGGTGGTTTAGTTTAAGCTAGCAGTTATAAAAAAACAAGCCTCAAAATTGTGTAATCAATCAGAAATCATAAAAGTTGATCACTCACTCAAAGTCCAAAATTAGTGTTTGTGATCCATGAATGTTTCTTCTCCAAACAGTAATTTGATCTTCCAGCTCCTTTCAACTTGTAGTTCAGCCATTTCAAGTCTCACATTCTAATCTACATAAAAGGAAAAGGAAGAAGCATGAGGATTACACATCTAGAATTCCAACTTGTGCCTGCAATGGACTAAAATGAGGCAGGGAAATTAGTCTACCTATGAGTGAATGATAAGGTGAAATGTGTTGTTAGCACAATAATAGAATTGTACATAAGCTAGGTGAAAGAAGGAAAACAATTCGTAGTCATGAGCCTCATAAGATTTTTCAGCCTTTTTTGGCTTTGGTCGAGCTGTTTGGTGTCTACTTAGGGAAGAAGATAATATTCCTGGCATAAAAATATACTGTTAGTTGCATAAAATTCTAATGTCTGTGCAGCAACATTTCTGTTTTGGATTATTTAATATTTGTCTTAGGCTAAAAGCTTATTCTTCTAAACCCATGAAGAGTAATAGACTGAAAAAAAATTAGTAAAATTAGCCTTATTCAAATATTCTAGATGAACAGTTCATAAAATATGCTATAGTTCAGTTTAATGATATACATATATAAATCAAAAAGAATAAAGTGAATTGGATTTGAAAAGTAATAAATATGTAATATAATTTTGAATGTGCTCTATTTACTCATTTAAAATCATGGTTTATAGGCTCATGTTATCTGAAAATTTGCTATCCAACATATTTCCAAGAGCAAATTACAGAAGACAAAGAATTATATTTAGCATGCAAATATAGCACATTTTTTTGCTTTGTTTTATTTTTTAAAGATTTTTATTTATTATTTTCAGAGAGAGGGGAAGGGAGAGAGGCAGAGACGAAGAGAGACATCAATGCATGGTTGCCTTTCACCTGCCTCCAGCTATGGACCTGGCTGGAGACCCGGCCCACAACCTGGCCATGTGCCCTGGCTGGAGAATTGAACCAGTGGCCCCTGGGTTCCCAGGCTGGTGCCTTATCCACTGTGCCACCAGCCAGGGCTAGCACATGTTTTTAATTAAAATTTATCTTAATTTTAATGTCCTTTCTTACAAAGTTGTATCATTTTTTACCACCATGTAACTTTCAGTGTTTAAGCGTACAAGGTCTGTCCTGAGAGTCTAGGTTGCACATTACTATTTTAATTACATTGACATTGGATCCATACTTTTGGGACAGACCTTCTATGCCATATTTTATTTAATCAGTTTGTTTCTAATACTTTATTACAATTTTTTTCAATTAAAGTCTGTCTATGTCTATTTGTCTATCATCTATGTATTATCTATCTATTTATCTATCATTTATCATCTATTATTTCAAGTTGAGAATTAGGCCATCCCCAAAGGCCAGCATAGTTTTGCAACTTGCCTCCTGTTCAAGTAGAATAAGAGACCCTTCTGATATTTCCTACATAGCTAGAGAATTTTCAGTCTGGTTGGTATTGGCAATACAATTTTCCCAAAAAGTTCAGAGGTTTAGATATAGCTGATCTATTTTGCTTCATGGTTCAACAGCACCCTGAATCAGAACTTTGCCCTAAAACACTTAAATTACTTAGGTTTACTGAACTTTTGTCTATGAAGGTCCTTATGTAATTCTATTTTTTAAAAAGATTTTTATTTATTATTTTTAGAGAGAGGGGAGGGGAGAGAGGCCAAGAGGGAGAGAGACATCAATGGATGGTTGCCTTTCACTTGCCTCCAGCTATAGACCTGGCTGAAGACCTGGCTTGCTACCTGGTTACATGCCCTGGCTGGAAATTGAACCAGTGACCTTTGGGTTTTCAGGACAGTGCCTTATCCACTGTGCCACCAGCTGGGGCATAATTCTACTTTTTTATGATTTGAAGCTTAGAATTACTTGGATTTTTTAATTCTGTAAAGACCTTATCTTCTAAGTTGTCTCTATTATATTTTATTCTTACTTTAAAATTCTCTAATCCTTTTCTGAGTTTATCTCATAGCTTTCAAAATCTATTCAACAATAGGAATTATTTACTACTTATTTACTATTTTAAAACTTCTCCCTTAGATTTAGTCACAACAATAATTGTCTGAAACTTACCATATGTTTTAGCATTAAATGATATGACTATATAATCTCCAATAATTTTCTCACTACCTGCTGTACAACTTCAAAACTGATGCCACCTATTGTATTGGTAAAATTGTTTTGGCAGCCCACCATTTCAGGTACCAGTATCTATTATATTTGGATTCCAAATGCTGAACAGATAAATTCCATGCTGAGCATGCTGTTTGTATCTCTCCAGATTTTAAACTTTAACATCTCTCAGCTGCCACGTATATTGTCACCTAGATCCCCTATGAACTGATCCTGTCCAGTGGGAGCTTCCTTGCTCTAGGTTATATGTTCCTCACCTGGACAAACCCACACTTATTTCCAACTCAACATGGGAATGGGGCACTAGAAGGCCTTCTCTCTTCCTCAGTCTGGGACAACTCTGGAGGGTCATCCCAGCTTCATGTCCTCTTCCATATGATTAGTGAAGACTTCATTGTCAATGAGGTATTCATTTTATGTAATTTTAACATATAAAATAATATATAAAGCCCTGGCTGGTAGCACAGTGAATAAGGTGCCGGCCTGCTAACCCAATGGTTGCAGGTTCGATTCCCCAGCCAGGGCACATAACCAGGTTGCAAGCCAAGTCTTCAGTCAGGTCTGTGGCTGGAGGCGGGTGAAACACAACCATACATTGATGTCTCTCTCCCTCTCTGCCTCTCTCCTTTCCCCTCTTTCTAAAAATAATGAAATAAAATCTTTTAAAAAAATAATAATAATATATAAATAGTATAACATTCAGTTGTGATATTTATTTTGGGAATTTTGCATAGCAATTATTTATTGTTAAATAAAGAAAAATAAATTTAGGATTTCAGAGAATAAATAACTATTTTGCAATGAAAAAGTAAATGAGGCTAGGTATTTTATTTATTAAAAATGTGGAATTTTTCCATAATCATATGTTGCATGATAATATAGCAGTAATATGTAGAAACATATACCTAATCATATTTTGGTTGAAGAAAGTGTATATTAATAAATTATATGATACAAAACTACTAAGTTACATAATACCACACAGTTCTCATTTCCATTTATGAACCTGAGGTGTGAATACTCTTATCTGGTAAATATTTTATACACTAGCAACAATAATAATATTGACAATACAATTATTACTATTCTTTGAAAAATGATATTTCTGATTTCTACACATCTTTATTATTCTGTTGTTTTAGTTTGTCTTAAATTTATTTGTAGGCATATATCATCTTACCACATTTTACTTTATTGTGTTTCACAGATTTTATTTATTTATTTATTTATTTATTGCAAATTGAAGGTTTGTGGCAATCCTGCTTTGAGCAAGTCTATTGGTGCCATTTTTTTTCAACAGCACTTGCTTAATCTTGCCTCTCTGTTACATTTTCAAGCTGAATTACTATTACATTTTTATGGTGATCTGCGATCAGTGATCTTTGATATTCCTATTAATGTGAAGGATTTCGAAATGGCAATAAGTATTTAGATAATAATGTAAACTTAGTAGATAAAGCAGTGGCAGGGTTTGAGAAGACTGAAAGATCTGCTATGGGGGAAATGCTACAGAGAATTTGTGAGTGAGAGGAAGAGTCAACTAACTTCACTGCTGTCTAATTTTAAGAAATTGGCACAGCCACTCCAACCTTTAGCACCATCCTCTTCAATCAGAAACCACCAACCCCTAATCAAGACCCTCCACCAGCAAAAAATTTATAACTTACTGAAGGCTCATAGTGTTTTTAGCAATAAATTATATTTTGAATTACTAAATATAGTGTAAATGTCTATATGCATTGGGAAATCAAAAATTTTGTATGAATCACTCAATTTATACTTCACTTTAACAAGAGGGTCTGGAACTGTACCTGCAACATCACCAAGGTATAAGTGTAGTTTATTTTTATATTTTATCAATAATTAGAAACTATCTCAAATTCTTTAATTTTGGCAATAACTGAAAACCATTTAAACTTTACTTAAGAACTTCTTGTGGAATTGAAGAGTCTAAGGTATAAATCAAATATACATAGATTTGAAATATCAATTAATAATTTAATAATGTACTTTGAATTATAATAGCATTTAGTGAGCACTTACTAAATATGCCATAATATGTTTTAAGCGATCTGTGTACATGTATCTGTAAAAGCTCTAAATCTTCCAAGAATCCCCAGAGGCACTTGCTTTTATGGTACCAGGAATACAGAAAGGTAAAATGAGTCAAAAAAAAGTTAACCAGTTGAAAAATAGTGACAGCTAATAAATGAGGAAACAAGGGTTTAAACTCAGCCAGTCTGAGGGTAGAGTACATTTTTTTTTTTATCTACATAGCTCATTTCTTGAAATCTTACAATGTGTCAGCCACTCTATTAAGTGAATTATATATATTATATCATTTAAGTCTCATTACCACAACATGAGGTACATATAATTATCCTTTATCCTTACTTTTGAGAGGAGATTACTGAGGCTTAGAGAGTTTCAATAATTTTTGAATTAGCTCTCTACTATGTGGTGCACAGTTGGGATATATAACTGTTAGGCAAGTCTGCTAACATAGTAAAGGACATTAACACTTTCTCATATTTTACAGATAAAAGAGAATAATAGAATATTCAAAGAAACTTGGCTCATACTGGAGCAGCTAATATTCTGCTATTAAACTAAAGAGTATCAAATTGCATGTATGATAATTTCCACTGGTTTTCCATTGTAATACTGTATCTCAGAAACCTACAAGCTCTCAGGTACAGGCATAATACAAAGTCATGCAACATCTTTCCTCTGCAGTGTCACACATGCACTTGGACAGAGCAGGCATAGGAGAAACATGTACTTTGTCATGTTTTATTTTTGTCAGAAAGTTTTGACAACTCCAGCTGCCTAATACTGTCAGGCACCCAACATCTGCTGTATGCTTGCAGAAAAGTTACAAGTGGACATATTTACATATCCATAGGCCACAGTCTCTGCTATCATTGGGCTGTCAAAAACATAGCTGATGGGAACTTGAAAATGTTCCTAGACTACTAACCATTTCAAATAAGTCCATCCTACATGCCCTAGCATGTTAGTTTGCATAGCAATTTTGTCTATATTTATCTATATAAGCTTGAGTACAGTGAAAGAAATTACTTACATTTTTAATGTATATTTATATCTAAATGATTTGTTCCATGGTTACAATAATGAAGGGAATTATTTTCTAAATTCTTTTTAAATATTTACTGTTTTGAGAGAGAGAAAAGAAAGGAGAAGGAGAGAGAGAAGATGGAAGCCATCATTTTTATTAATTTGTTGATTAAAACTAGAATGAAAGTTATAGTTCTACATTTTATTTAATTTTTTTCAATTATAGCTTACATTCAATATTATTTTGTATCAGTGTCAGGTGTACAGCCTACTGGTTAGACAATCATATACTTTACAAAGTGTTTTCCCTGATATTTTCAGTACCCAACTGGCACCCTACAGAGTTATTACAATATGGTTGACAATATTTCCTATGCTATGCTTTACATCTCCATGACTATTTTGTATTCTTGTAGATTATTTTCTTTAAAAAAGGGTTATATTATTATCATCTATATGTCTGTCAAAATTAGTTTACCAAGGAAAGTTTTATAAAACCTCCCAAATAGTGATATAGGTAGTTAGAAAGCCTGCACTTTGATGCTACTAATAATTAGGTTTCATCCCCTGGGCCACATTTTTATTTGACTTTGCACATTTTCATTGGCACACCAACTGTTACAAAGCATGTGAACTTCCACAGCAATAATATGCTATATGTGCTATATATCTATTTAGTATTCAAACAATAATGAAATTTTATTATTGTGAAGTAGGAAGACTTTAAACTGCCTAAGTTAATGTATATGCTAGTGATTCTAAAGAATCATGCTTTGTATATATTACATTAAGTTTAGTTCAGCTTTATATATAATTGAAGTTTGAGGAAGAATGTATATAAAACAGAGAACACAGCATTTAAACTCTTAGAAAACATTAAAAATCCTTATTGACATTGGTCTTGGTAATGATTTTTTGGACATGACACTAAAAGGCCAAACAACAAAAGCAAACAAAAGCCAACAACTGAGACTCCATCAAGCTAAAAAGTTTCTTTTCTGCAAAAGAAATAATCACTAAGTAGGAACCTTACTTAATGAAATAAAATATTTGCATACCATCTATCTGATAAAAAAATATATGAAAAATATATAAGGAATACATATAACTCAATAGCACACACACACGGAAACAAAAACAATAAAAATTTGAAAAATGACCTGAGTAGAAATTATTCCAAAAAAGACATACAGATGGCAATAAACACATGAAATTGTTATCAACCTCACTAATTAGAAAAATGCAAATCAAAACCATGATGAAATATCACTTCACAGTTTTTAGGATGGCTTTTATAAAAAACAAGAAATAACAAATGCCTGCAAGGATGTGGAGAAAGGGGAATTGATTAATACTTTTGATAGAAATGTAAATTGACACTGCTGCTATGAAAAACAACATGGTAGTTTCTCAAAAAGTTACAAATAGCCCTACCCCATGATCCAGCAACCCCACATCTAGCTATATAGTGAGAGGAAAAACACAAGATTCCCTAAAGATATATTTACTTCTATGTTCATTGCAGCATTATTCACAATAACCAAGATATGAAAACTACCCAAGCGTTCATTAACAATGAACAAATAAAGATGTGGTAGACATATATGACGGAATATTATTCAGTCAGTTGAAATAGGTAACCCTGCTATTTGAGACAACATGGATGCACCTTGAAGGCATTATGTTAAGTGAGACAAATCAAAGAAAGGAATATATTGTATGATATTGTATGTGAAGTCAGAAAACACCAAATTTTTAGAAACAATAAACAGAATGGTCTTTGCAAGGGACTAAGAAGTGGAGAAATGAAAGGACATTCAGGTCAAAGGATACAAACATGCATTTAGGTGATGGATAATTTCTGGAGAACTACTGCACATCATTGTGATTATAGTCAACAATGTTGTGTTATGTACCTCAAAGTTGTTAATATAGATCTTAAATGTTCTCACCCCCTCCCTGCAAAAAAGAAATGATGGTTATATAATATAATAGAGGTATTAGTTAATGCTATGGTGATACATTACAATGTATTAATTATCAAATCAACATGTGTGTTTTAATTTTACTCAATGTCATAGGTTACTTATATATGAATTAAAATATTTTGAAAAAATTTAAGGTTCAAAAATAAAAACAACAATAAAAATATAAGGACTCAACTATTTAATAATTGCAGAAGTCATACATGATTGTATTTGCTTATAAAAATGTATAGAGGACTTCCAGCCAAGACGGAGGTATAGGTAAACACACTTCACCTCCTTCCACAACCATAAGAAGGAATAGAACTACCTTAAAACTAAAAACAACCTGAATTACCAGAAAAATTTAACTGCATGGAAGTCCCAACCAAGATATAAAGAAGTATTACTCATACATACAGATAGGAGGGACAGAGCTGGGGTGGAGAAGATCCGGTGTGGCAGCGGTGACAGCAAGGCAGTGGCTGTGGCTGGCCAGTGGAAAGGGCAGTTACACATTACAGAAATCGGGAGGAATACCTGGGAAGCGATCCCAGCCCCAGACCAGACTATGCAGCTCAGGGTTCCAGCACCTGGGGGGAAATAAAGCCTCATTGGTTCTGACTGTGAAAACCAGTGAAGTTGTGGTGGAGGAAGAAACTTCTGGTCTCCCATTTGTTTAAATATTCCCCATGATCCTAGAACATATATAAGCCCACCCACTCTGAGAATCATAACCAAGGCAACTGTACGGGGGTGCCAGTCCCATACGGGAAGCCAGAGAAGTGCCTGAAAAGGGGGTGAGTGCAGAGCAAGCTGCATTACTCTCTCTCAGACCCCTCCCCCACATATAGCACCACAACGTGGAGAAATGGGTCACCCCACACTGACTAATACATCAGTCTCTGCCTCTTACAATGTAACAGGTGGGACAATTATACCTAAAACACAGAGGTAAATACAGGAGGCTGTCAAGTTGAGGGGATGGAGGAATATAGCCCAATAGAAGGAACAGGTCAAGCAAGGTTCCAGTAGAAGAACTAAGCAATGAGGAAAGCCAACCTAAGAAATGCAGAGTTGAAAACACTAATGATAATGATGCTCACAGTCTTGATAGGCATGATTGAATATGGCAAACAAATAATGAAAGAAATGAAGGCTATGCAATAAAATGAAGGAAAATCCACATGAAACCAATGGTAAAGGGAAGGAAGCTGTGGTTCAAATCAACAAATTGGAACATAAAGAAGAGTTAGTCAACCAGTACAGAATGAAGAAATGAGAATTTTAAAAAATGAGGAGAGGCTTAGGAACCTCTGGGACAACTTTAAAAGTACCAACACCTGAACCATAAAGGTGCCAGAAGGAGAAAAGGAAGAACATGAAATTGAAAACTTATGTCAAAAAATAATGAAGGAAAACAATTTGATGAAGGAAATAGACATATAAGTCCAGGAAGCACAGAGAGTCCCAAATAAGCTAGACCCAAAGAAGACCAAACCAAGGAACATCATAATTAAAATGGTAAAGGTTAAAACTAAAAGGAGAATCCTAAAAGCAGCAAGAGGAAAGAAGAGAGTTACCTACAAAGGAGTTCTTATAAGACCATCAACTGATTTCTCAAAGAAACTTTTCATATAAGAAGTATTCAAAATTATGGAATGCAAAGACCTACAACCAAGATTATCCAGAAAAGCTGTCATTTAGAATTGAAATATAAAAGCAAGTTAAAATGAGTTAATTGGATCTGTGGTTGTATGTTAGTGAGTTTTCCAAGAACCTCTAAATAAGAAATTTAGAGACACAAGTGTTAATACAAGAATATCCAGTATTACGTAAGAATAAAAAATAGCCAATTCTACAGTGTTACTCTAGTAGACCCTGGGTTCTTTGACAAATAGCAAAGTGTAAATGAGTTATAAGAAGAATACTTATTGAGATAATATATGCCACTAATAATATTTACTATGATTCATATAATGATTTATAGTATATTAACAAAATGATACAGCATATCTTACATCTTTATTATAAGACTAAGACATAGATAGTAATAAATTCATGTTTTTACAGTTAATTCAGTTAAGGTTCAGAGCATTTAAGTAACTTGACGAAGATCATACTAGCACAAAATCTTGAAATTTGAACTCAGAGTATCTGATATTAAACACAATTTCTTTCTAGAATTCTCTTTAATGCACATCCTTTTTATTACATATCTTTTTTTTAATTCACAAAAGTGAAATAGTCATTTTTATAGATAATTGATTAATGTCAATGATATTTTTATTTAGCTTAAAATATTTCACTTTATTTTAATTTTCCTTCATAACAAAATAGATTTTTCCTGTTTAGAATTGGTCTTTTGTAGTCTTCACAAAAACATATAATCTAAAGATTGTCAAATTATTATTTTTTTTTCTGGCCATCAATTCTTTCCCCAGGAGAGCTTTTTCCCAATAACAGGTAGATCCTAGTGCTAGGTAGATCCTAGTACTTATTGATCAGCAAGGGAAAACTATGAACTCTTTCTTTTATTTTTTAAAGATTTTATTATTTTTTAGAGAGGGGGGAAGGGAGAGAGACAGAGTGAGAGAGAGAGACATCAATGTATGGTTGCCTTTTACCTGCCTCCAGCTACGGACCTAGCTGGAGACCTGGCTTGCAACCTAGTTATGTATGCCCTGGCTGGGAATAGAACCAGCAACCTTTGGGTTTGCAGGTCGGCACCTTATCCACTGTGCCACCAGCCAGGACTTGAACTCTTAACCTTGCCTAAACTAAGTACATATTAATACAGAAATATTCTGAAAATAGCTCTTATTTCAGAACATTTATTCATGAAATGATGACTGAATGTCTAGTATATGTCAGGCACTATTCTCCATGTTGAAATACAGTTGTGAACAAAATAGAAAGTCTTAATTCTCATGAAGTTTATTCTCAATAATTGAAAGAAGGGGACAGTAAGAGCACAACCAAAGGAATACATGATGTTTTAGGGGGTGATAATTATTAACAAAGTAAAATAAAGCAATAAAGCGGAGACTCAATATGGAAATGGAATGAGAGCAAAGATTGGAGTAAAGCAAGGGAATGCACTATGTGGGTGCCTGTGGAAAATCTTCTGTGATGAAGGGACATGTGGCCCACAGGAAGGACCTGACAAGGAATAAAAAAGAAGCCAGTGAGGCTGGAATAGAGTGATTTGAACGGAATAGCGGTTAGAAATGATGTCAGGGAGGCAGCAGGGGTACAGGTTATTTAGATCCTTTACATTTTATTCTGAGAGAGATGAGAAGCTATTAAATAATTTTAAGCAGAGGAATATGATTCTTTGATTTACAATTTAAAACTATCACATTGGCTGCTCTGTAGAAAACAGACTGTAGGAGGGAAAGATAGGAAATGAGAAACCAAGTAAAAGCCTCATTAAATGGGCCCTATGAGAGATGATGATAGCTTAAAACAAGCCTAGCTGAGGTGTAGATAGTGAAAAGCAGTCATTTTTGTATTATATTTTTTAAGATAGAGCTAATAGGGTTTGCTATCAGACTGTGAAGTTAGTGGACAGGTTTTTGAATACAGCAATTGGTAAAATGCAGTTACAATTTATTAGGATCACCTTATTTCATCTTGTTTTGGTATGCCTGTTATATATATTTATACTTTTGATTTTTGCTTGGCAAAAAGCTAATACAAAACAAGAATGTGTAAGTGTCCTAAAGAAGTAAAAAGTGTGAAACAAGTCAAGTGCAACTATTGTAAATAAGATGGGTCTTCCAATCCGTTACTGAAGTGTTCTGTTTACAAACACAATAGTGTCCCCACCCCTTTACTTTGCATTTTCTGTTGATCACGCTGGTTGTTGGAAATTGAAAGCAGTGGCTGAGACAGTTGGCATAAGCAGGACAAATAGAAATGTACATAGTAGTATCATAACATGAACAACTCTAGGAAATGGTTCAAAATGGAGAAAGTCTCCTTTAATAGTATTTATTTTTTATGTGAATTCTGCAAATTGATCTCATCACCTCATATTAAATACATAGTGAACTATATCTCTTTTGTTCTTAACTTTTTGTCTGGAATTAAATACTACTTTCCCCCTACATAATTTCTCATTGGAAATTAATTTGATTTAACATTTCTATATTCCATACAAATTGTTATAATTAACAAGTGCAAAATCCTAGAGTTTAATTTCTTCACTTGTACTTTGGAAGTCCTTACAATCATTCATTCTCTCATGTCTTTATTAGATGTTCTTTATCAGTGAACCATGTTTACTTATACTAATGATAACATATGTTCAGATTGTCAATTTCCTTGCATTTTCATTTCACAGTAATTTCTAATTTTATCTTTGTCAATAGACTATGAGCACTTTAACATATTCAACTTAGTTCTTCAAACATAGCTCAGTACCTTAATAAGTATTTATAAAATAGTTCAATTTGTAAATAAATGTATATGTTTTGTAAATAAAATTATATATGAATATTTGGAATTAATAAGTAGTAAACCTTGAAGTAAATATCTTTTCAAGCTAGATTTCTCTAAAGAAAAAAATTGCTTTCATTCAGCTTTTTCTTGCCTAGCACACTTATTTTGAAATGTACTCATACTGTGCATGTATCACGAAGACATCCCTATATATATTGATGACACGTATTCCACTTAAAGAAGGACTGAACACTAACCTTGATACCGAAGTTCTTCTCATTTAATTGTCAACAAGTCACACTCTCTGAGGAACTCAAGGAAAATGGGAAACAAACAAATTTTCTCTCAATATTTTTCTAAATATCTCTTTTAGTTCCCACTTTATTTTCATTTATCTGTACTTGTAAAAAAATCAAACTAAGTGTTAAGTAATAGTAATTTAAATGAAAATTCTGTCTTTTATGGTAATATAAATTTAATTATATAATCAATCTTCAAAAACTAAGTGATGGAAATATTCACTATATTTCTTGTGGCCATGGTTTCACATGTCTATGTGTGTGTCAAACTTGTTCAAATCTAAACATGTGTAGATTATCTACTTCAATTTAATTTAAACAACTTCATAATAAAATGAAAGCCCAAAACAAACATTTTTTAAAAAGTTCTGAAATATTAAATTACCAATAAACCTGCATTGAGAACTATGTTATTGACAGTTCCTCAATAGAGGAGAATAACTCCCAATTGAAATTTGAATCTACCAAAAAAATGAACAGCACCAGAAATAATAAGTACCTGAGTAAATTTGCTAAAAAATATTTTTTATTTAAAAAAAAATACTTTGGCTATTTAAATTAATAACTGCACTAATGCATTGTCAGGTGTGTAACCAATGTAGGAACAAAATGGAAATATGTAGGTATCAAATAATTTCCGTTGGTTGCACACAGAGTTGTCCAGAATTGAGGCTTGTGCACAGTCTTTCTTAGAACCTTAGATGAGCTAGTCACTTCCCTGGAATTGCTGGGGTCAGACCTGCCTGAGAGCAACTAGCTAGCTAACAGAGTAGTGCCTGAGTTCTGAAAGAGAAATGCTGACAGTGCTCCACAGCATGTACTATATTACATTTTTCTTTTCTTATTTTGAATTATAGATTTGGGTGTTTTCTTATGTAACACTTTAATCTTTCTACATATATATGCTTCCTTGTATATATAAAAAATTTCCAGCCCTGGCTGGTGTGGACTCAGTGAATTGGCACTGGCCTGTGAACCCAAACATTGCTAGTTCAATTCCCCAGCCAGGGCACAATAACCAGATTGCAAGCCAGGTCTCCAGCCAGGTCCATAGCTGGAGGCAGGTGAAAGGCAACCATACATTGATGCTTTTCTCCCTTTCTTCCTTCTTCCCTGCCCTATTCTCTGAAAATATTGAATAAAATCTTTAAATGATAAAAATAACAAGTAAAAATAAAATATTTCCAAATTTTTAAAAATCAGCAATTCAAAAACATATCATATGGGTCAGAGAAAATCAGTGTCCATATATGTAAAAAAATAAGGGACTATCTCTTATAGTATGTACGGAGCACAAACTGTGACCACTTGAAATATAATTAAAGCCATCATATGACAAGTTATCATTGTCAACATTTATGCTTAATATCAGGTATATGAAACAACATGAGGATGCTTGCATTGATATAGTAGAAGGTATGCAATGCTACAATATATCTTACAAACACAAAAACGAATCAGAAATTCTATTTATTATTGAATGTCATTTTGTGTTTTACATAGTTTTTGGATAAGATCCTCTTTGGCTTACAGTAACTTTCGAAATTCTTTTTGTTTCACAGGTCTCATAAAGAGTTAGAAGCAAATGTAAATAATATGTTTTCCTGATTGATGTTTCAAAATCCTATGTAGTTTCAAATAAGATTTACTGAGAAAGATCCTTGGTTTAATTAAAGGATAGGTACTGCATATGAAAGCACAGGGAGTGAAATATTGAATGTCTGTGTATTTTTGATAAGCACTTTTTTCATCTGTCAAATTAAGAAGGGAGGATCATGCTTTCTACTTTGCTAATGGATTTTCTTTCTGCTAAGTAACTCAGAGCTTGAAGTAAAGGAAAATTGCCACATTTCCCCATTTCCATGATACCCATATCTATTTCCATAATACTTTATTCTTAAATTGCAGATTTGAAATGTACCCACACTATTTGTGCTTTATGCTTGAGGTTATGTTGTATGATTAAAGAACAAGCTAGCCTGGAAAACAATATATTTTTTTCTTTCCCTTTATAAAATTATGCGGTTTCAAAAAAAGTGGGCTTAACATTGGCAGTTTTAATATCTACATGGTAGTTGTTTAAAGGTGATATACCAAATGAAATGTTAATAAATAGAGTAATATGGTCCCAAATTACTAGATAAGGTCATATTTTATTTGTTCTTTTAATTGATTTTAAACAGGTATTTTTAAAAGGTGGTAAGAATAAATTTTAAAAATGAATTCATTAAGTAACATTATTCTATTGCCTTTCAATAAGAAACTATGTTTATTTTCTTCTATAAATAATTTTGTATGCACATATATAATCATCTGTCTATCCACCTATCTATGAATATATATTCTTTTCTCCCATTATGCATTAACAAATGCAAATAAATAATTCCAAGACAATGATCAGGATGCTGATAGATATAAGAATTACACAGATATAGAAGAGGAAGTAACTGCATGTTAGAAAGAAATGAGTCAGTCAGGCTTTTTAGTGGTATGTGGCAATTATTTTATTTTTATTAAAAATAATATCAAAGTAAGATATCCCCCAAAGCTAGTGATTCAGAAAAACAAGCTTATAATGCACACCTCCATATCCACAGCCATTCCCCAAAGGCAATTACCTTCAAATATATCTAGTTTTATTTAGTCTGATGTTTAAACTCTGAAACTCTATATAATGTCTGTGGACAATATTTATTGACTCCATAATATAAAAAATGAGAACTTAGTGCTTTTAGACCATCCTGACCACATCCCTGTTTCCTTTTCCTAGCGTGATAGCTATATTCTTATTTTAATTATAGTCTCTTATAGAAAGAATCTTGCAATTTTTTCTTGTCAATGTATGTATGATTTTCAGCTATTTACCTCTGTTTTAGGTTTTTATCTCACTATGTTACATTATATATAAATATTTTATTTTATATATTATATTGAGATATATTTATAATATATTAAGATTATATATATGATACATATTTATATAAAGTGGACATATGCTTCCTATACTTTAAACATTTATTGAGAATATGAAATATTATTTGTCAGAGTTTTATAATACAGCAGTCCCCTTTTATCTGCAGTTTTGCTTTCCAAGGTTTCAGTTACCCATATCAACAGCCAACAGAAAATATTAGAGAAAATTTCAGAAATAAGCAGTTCATACGTTTTAAATTGTGCATGGTTCTGAGTATCATGATGAAATATCATGCTACCTTGGTCCAAAGGGACATGAATCACCCCTTTGCCCAACATATCCACACTGTCTACTCTACCCACCTGTTAGTTGCTTCTGAGCCATGTCTGTTATCCAATCAATTGTCACAGCATCACAGCATCACAGCGCTTGTGTTCATGTTACCCTTATTTTACTTCATAATGGTCTAAAAGTGAAAAAGTAGTGATGCTGGCAGTTCAGATATGCCAAAGAGAAGCTGTAAAGTACTTCCTTTAAGTGAAAAGGTGAGTACACCTTATCTCTCAATAAGATATATTGAGAGATAGAGATATCGTTCACATAACTTTTATTTTAGGATGGTTCTATTTTACTATCAGTTTCCATTGCTAATCTCCTATTCTACTTAATTTATAAATTAAACATTATCATAGACATGTAAATATTGAAAAAACATACTATATATGGAGTTTGGTCCATCCTTGGCTTCTGGCATCCAATGAAAGAAATCCCCTGCAGATAATGAGGAACCTCTGTGAATTAATTTTTTAAAAAGAAAATACCTCCAATAGTACATGAAAAGCCTCTTGTTCAAAACTCAGTATTCAAAAATAACCATACACATGTATAACATTTCTAAATGTTTGCTATGTCTACAAATTTAACCATTCAGTGTTGAATGGTTAAATTTTGTTTATTTCTACTGTTTTTTGTTGTTGTTGTTACAATCAAGTTAACAATAAACATGTTTTACACTATACATACTTTGCAAATCTATTTAGGATAAACTTTTAGGAACAGAATTAGTCAAATTGCATTTAAAATTTTTACAGATATCTTCAAATTGCTTCTAAAATGTGTGCTTCAGTTTATAACATACTCCTATGCCTTATAATCAGTTAGTTACCTCTTTTCCTGTCAGATAAGCAAAACAGACAATCACATTTGTTTCAGCTCCCATGTATTTGACTACCGCATCTTCTCACATGCTATTGTTATTTTTGTCTTTCTCTTCTTGTGAACTCCCTCTTCATATCACGTGTTTGTAAATTTTTCATTTTTACTTTCTTAACCATAAAACAAGATACTATTTTTAGTTTATTAAAATAGCAAACTTAAAAAAGATATGCTAAGTACTGATGTGGGTGTATGGAGATGGGGTTTTTCCTTTTTTATATTCCAAGTATGAGAGAGATCATACAGTATTTGTCTTCCTCTGCCTGACTTATTTCACTTAGCATAACACCACTGAGGTTCATCTATGTTGTTGTAAATAAAAGATGCCATTCTTTTTGATAGTTGTGTAATATTCCACTATCAGCATATATCATGATTTTTATTAATTCATCCATGGAAAAACACTTAGGTTGGTTCCACATCTTGGCTATTGTAAATACTGCTGCAATGAACATAAACCTTTTTAAGTCAAGTGTTTTCATGTCCTTTATATAAATACACAGATGTAGAATGGCTGGATCATGTAGTAGTTCTATTTAAATTTTTTTTTCATATTGGTTGTATAGTGATTATATCAATTTACATGTCTACCAGCAATGCATAAGGGTTCCCTGTCCTCCACACCCTTGCCAAAACTTATTTCTTATCTTTTTGATAATAGCATTTAACAAGTATGAAGCGATAGCTAATTGTGGTTTTGATTTTAATTTCCCTGTTGATTAATGTTAAACATGTCTTCATGTACTTGTTGGCTATCTGCATGCTTTCTTTGAAAAATTTCTATTCATATTTTCTACCATTTTAAAAATTGGATTTAAAATTTTTAATTTTGCTTTTGAATTGTGTGAGTTATTTATATATTTTGGATATCCACTTACCAGATAAATGATTTGCATATATTTACCTTATTTGCCTTTCAATTATATTAAAGTTTTCCTTATTGTGCATGAGCTTTTTATTTTGATGTAGCCCCATTAATTTATTTTTGCTTTTACTTTCCTTGCCTTTAGGGTGAAATTCATAAAATCCTCTCTAAAACCTAGGTCCCTAAGTTTGCTACATATGTTTTCTTCTATGTTGTAATTTATTGTTTCTGGTGTTATATTTATGTTTTTGATACATATTTAGATTTATTTTTATATATGGGGACACATAGTAGCCTATTGTCAATCTTTTGCATGTGGCTTTCCAATTTTTCCTTTAAGCTAGAAGTTTAATTAGCACTTCTTAACTGAAAGCATAGCCTATGTACACTTTCTTAACATACATGTATTAATAAGAGTTACTGACTGGAATGGGAGCTTGCTAGTTGTTTTTTGTTTGTTTGTTTGTTTCTAGAAATAACCATCAGAGTCCATTAGATAAATGATCTGACTTTATATGTGCTGTGTTACAGTATCAGCTCAGAAATGTAAGAGTGTGGGTTAAATCATTTCTTCAAGGACTTTCAGAAAGGAGAAATTTCAGCCAAACTAGTACTATAAGTCTCACTTCTATACCTCAAAACTCCTTCTTTCTAACTCCTGTAGCTCCAGGTGACACACAAGTGCAAAGGATAATCATTTCTGAGCATGAAGCAATGGAGACACATTCATGTCCCCCATCAGCAACTCACTTCTCACAATAAGTTTCTACCAAGCTAGCAACCGGTGAATGCCCTTTCTAAAAGTAGGACAATCAGTAACTTGGGAGACTGCTGCTGGTTTTGAAAATAAGGCCAGAAAAGACACAATGTGATATACTTCCCTACCCCAATTCAGTTTAGTAATTTATAGGTTTTTCCTAAGATTCAAATAGACAAGAAAGACAAATTATTCTGCACAGGCTTACAAAGAGGGCGATGTTCTTGGTGAATAAAAGCACAGAAACATTGTGTAAAGCACAAACCAAGATGAAAAGGCCTCAGTAAGTCTTCCCATACATACAGGCTATGCATGCAAGAAATGAACAATTAAATTCATGAGAGAGCCAGTATTTGTCCAGCTACCTCACAGCTGAAGCTAGTAGTGTCTAGGTTTACTTCTCATCTTGGAAGGAATTAGTGTAGGAGACTACATTATATTTGATTTTGAAGTATTTGTGAAAGTAAAATTCATTCACATCCATTTTTAGTATATTAATTAATAATATGCACTCAAGCCTTTCAGGGTAAAAATAACAATTCTCAGGGAAATGAGCTGAAATTTAACCATAAATATCTAAGTTTTAAATAAAATATGCTAATACATGTGTTTACTTCTCTTTCATCGGTTTCAACATGTGTATTGTATTATGACCCAGGCCTCAAATTCATATTTTAGGGGAAAATATAACATTAGTTTTCTTTCTTAAGGAGTTTTTACATTCTGCTAGAAGTTCATTTTTCCAAATAACTTCTGTCAAACCTTTAAAATGTATGTGCCTACAAACCACTTCCAGCTTTAGATGCAAAGTATTCTGACAGTTGTATGAATGAAAACATAGCTCTATCCTAAAAATTTTCTCAAGGCTTCTCTATTTGCTAGACAATGAAAGCAAGCCCTTAATGTTTATTGAGCAGGATTTATGAAGCTGTCAGCAAGCTGACACATGGCAATAAAATGTATTGTGGCTGGAGTCTAGATGATCTATAGCTGAATGAATTACACTAATTCTGATGCTTGCATATTCATGCTATGGAAATAGTTCTTGTAACAGATTTCTTCATTGTCTGCAGGTGCCACAGCATGGTGAGAAGTAAAGTTAATTGCACTCTAGGACATGTGGGAATTCACACCTTCATAGAGTTGGCTTGTTTTTTGGTAGAGTATTTGTAATTTGTGAAAGGAAGCCAAAACATCCATAATTAAATTATCACGAACGCAAACACTTAACTTTTGAAAAGACATTTAAAATAGAGGGATTTCTAACTCTTACGTTAATCTCAAGCCTATCTCCATCTACATTCCAATTAACGTACACTTACATTCCAAGTTTAATGTTACTCAATAAAATAAAATTGTTAGTTATATTACTAGATGCATAGCTGCTATACCTCCTAGCTAAATGAGAATACCTAGTTCTGTAAGCTTAATTAGAAGAGATGTTTTCCCTTATGAGGCATATTAAAACGAAAGTGTTTTATTTACTTTAGCAGAAGGTACATTAGTGAATCTGTGAAAGGGGAAGTTAATCATTTAAAAATGCACACACTGTCTTCTTATTTTCTTAGTGTGACCCAATATACACAACTGCATTGAATGATTCATCTAGAAAACAATGTCTCAATTCTCTGGATTTTTTGCACTATTTAATGCTTAGGAAATTACCAATGTTTTTGTTATTTTTATAGATTTAAATTTTATTCAAAATAATTCCATATGTTAACAGATCTATTTTTACCCAAGCCCTTTTTATTTCATTGTTACAGTTCATTTTTGGCTTACAGAGCTTATTCTTTGGAAGATTTTTTTACTCTTCTAGTCATTAATAGCAAATATTTTGATAATTCTGTTGGTATATCAACATGTTAGATATCAGAAAACAAATGCATGAGATTTATTATATTATTATAGAGTAAATGTAATAAAGTGTATAAAATTGTGTAGAGGTATTTATAGATAGAAAAAGCATGACATTTGGGGAATTAAATCATACTTTTAGGAAAAGGTGACACTAGATAATTTTGAAGAGAAAAAGGGCAAAATTAATATGTAAATAAAGAAAATATGATGTTCATTTAAGTGGTAGAATTTTTTAAGTAAGTTTGTAAGTTATAGAAAACTATTAGCTGTTGATACAGTGCTGGTAAAATTTGCAGCTAGGGATAAGGCAGGGAATGATATGGGAGAAAGACCTGAATAAATATTAGGCCATAAATCACACACTAATGCATTTGAAAGGGATGCAAACAGTGACTTTGTAGAATTTCTAAAAAAGAAATCTGCAAACCTCTTAAAACTACAAATCTCACTGACAACTATGTAAAGAATGAATAAGGTGAAAAAAAGGTAGTTACATCAGTATTGGAATCAGGTATATATTTTAAGAAACAAAAGATTTAATATATTAAATATTTGAATCACAGCATTAAAGGAAAAACTTGTAAAGCTATGGTTTTAATTTTTATGACATCAAAAATGCATTTTATAGATTGTAGTACAATAAATGAATTACTATAACTGGTATAGTTATTGATGTAATATATTAATATAATAATTAATAGCATTCTGTTTTTCCCTAAGTTTTCTTATGTGGGGAGTAGATATCCAATGTACCTAAGTTTTTATTAAATCACTTGAGTTATAAAATAAAATGTTTTATTTTTTTTCAAAGGAATATAGTATCTAAATTAAGGAAATATCATTTGTAACACTTTACCATAAAGTAGAACTTACTAGTGCAATCATAAATCTTACTACAGCCGTCAATTGCAGTTTTCAGTTTGAACTTTCAATTTTTAATAAGAATTTTTCAGGTGATGAAATTAATATGAATACATTGTAAATCACAGAAAATAAATATAATTTATAATAATGAAAATCACCTTAATTGGTGTCCTTTCTTCTGAGGTTTCATATTTTGCTAAGATCGTAGGTTCTGCAGGAGGCCCTTTCAGATACCTACTGTTTACTGTGCAATGTTGCTTATTTAAAGATAAAGTGATATAGGACCACAAAATAATCATGGAGACTATAAATGCAAATAAATATATTAAAATATTAATACATAATATATAAATGTATAATGTAGTATAACACACTTATGTTAACATATGTTCAATATAGTTACACACAACACATTTTCCAATTGAAAATCAACCTGAAATAAATGAATTTTGTATAACAGAACTCATAAGAACAAAGAATTTCTTAATTTTATTTTGAATATAAACTGCAAACATTTCCTTTGGAAGGTAATGTTAATCTCTGAGTCTAAATGGAGAAAACTCTTATAAATTAATGATATAGGGACATTTTATTTATATGATTCTTATAGAGCAAATAACTTAAACTGTAATACATGCACAAGATACATTTTTTAAAAATCCTGTTTCCCTTCATATTTTGACTGGCTTCTGCAATATCATATAATACTGACTTTCTTAAACATGAAATCAAAGACAAATACATGTCATATATTCACAGTGATATTTTACTAAAACATACATATCTTTGACTAATTTAGATAACAGGATCATTTTTATGAGTGGGGAAGATATATAGGGGAAGGATAAAAAGCATAAAGAATGTCAAAAATATGGTGACAGGAGACAAGATTTCTATGATGAACACACAATAGAATATACATGCTATGAAGATATACATCTGACACTGATACAATGTTATTATTAACCAGTCACCCCAATAAATGTAATTAAAAATACATTTAAGAACTATAAAGGAAGGAATATATTCTATTAGTAATAGCTATGTTTATATAGTGAGATTAAAAGTGATTTTTGTTTTTCTGTTATTTTTGCATTTTGTAAATTTTTGTCACATCCTTTAAATAAAAAATATTTAATGTAAATAAATAAATAGTTAATTTTTTTTCAAAATGTCATTTCTCCATTTTGGGGCAGTATATTTGATTGCTGAATCTTCATTAAGTTATAACTCTTCAAGGAAGTTGAGGCAATAAATTGAATATATATATATATATATATATATATATATATATTTATTTATTTATTTAATAATATTCTTTGAAATATCTATTTAGTACCAGAGTTACTTTACAGTTCTAAAAGGGCATACCAACAAACTATTAAAAGATACATGGATAAAGCATTAATCATTATTAGGGAATGCAGAACTTTATTTCATTTCATATTTATTGCTTGAAACATTTTTTTTAATTCTGCACTTATTAAGTACCGCTATTATATGCCAGGAATTAGTCTAGATACTTGGTATATACATCAGTGAAAAATACTACCAGAAATACCTACTTTTTTTGAGAGTTGGATCTAAATTATATAATTTTTTTACTTTTGAAGAAGAACTTTTGTGTCTACTGACTACAATTTAAAGAGCATCTTGATATTTATTATTCATTTGGCTTTTAATAAGATCACAATAACAATTTTGTTAAGTGCAAAGCTATGTATCTCCTTTGAGCATTTTCTAATTTAATACTGGCATTTTAATTTTAGCACATTGGTTCTGTAATTAACTTATATTGAGCTTTGTTTCATCATGTTACTTAAGGTGGTTTAAGTAAAGTATTTGTTTGACCCATTAAAACAAATTAGACATAGACAAGTCAAATGTTTATTTTATTCTGCCACAAATGTGCCATAATTTATGGCTCAGTTATGGGTTGATTGATCTGTTATTAGGGCCCGTACTACAGAGGATATGATATTATGTATTAGTCCCAAGTGAATATAAAATATATTTACTGTTTAAAACTTTTTATTTGAAAATATTTATATCCAAGATGTTTATTTGTATTTATTATTTTATGCTCAATAATTCTACCTTTTTTCCACAAATCATTCTTTATATTTGTGTTTTATATTTTATATAGTTTTATATTTGGTAAATCATAGCCAGGTCTCCAGCCAGGCCTGTAGCTGGAGGCAGGTGAAAGGCAACCATACATTGATGTGTCTCTCTCCCTCTCTGCCTCTCTCTCTTTCCTTCTTTCTGGAAATAATAAATAAAAATATTTTTAAAATAAATAATAAAATATTAATGATTGTTTTCAATAATTTTATCAATTTCATTGCATGTGAATTACTTAATCTTCTCCATTTTCTATCTAGTTTGTTTCAAAAGTGAATTAATTTCAGCAAAATTTTAAACTGTGTATGTAAATGCATGTATGGAAGTGTGTGATGTGAGTTTAATGTTAGTTTCATAATGAAGAATTTTTTTATTAAGTGGTAAAAGTATTGTGAATTTAGGAGATCTCCAATATGTTCTCCCACTTTGTCAACTTAAGTGGTCAAGTGCATGTCCCATATTCTCCGAAAGGTTCAATAATACCTTTTTCTTTAAAATATTCTTCATACTTGGCTTCTGGAACACCACATACTCCTGATTTTTTTGAAGTGGTTGCTAATGGCATGCCCTGACAGGAAATCCAATAGCTTGCTGTGAAAAAGATCATAGAATTATAGAAAGGTGTAACTATGCAGTTCTGAGTAACTCCTTAAGCACCACATGTGAATGTTTCTTATCTAACGCTATAAAATCCAGAGTTTCCAGTTCTTCCAGCTCCTCCAACCAGGGAGGTTCCTCATTCCCCACAGACTGTGCCCCATCAATTTAAATATTTGATACATGCACTATGGTAAGAAATTGAAGCATCGCTAGTAAGATTAGGTATCCACTGAATTACATTCTTATTTTGTATTTCCTCTGCACTCAGTGTTCATTGGTTTAAATGTAAACCAAAGTGAAAACAATAAAAAATCAAGTCTGAGTCATCATTCTCCCCATTCTCTATTATGGAATGGCTCCTTTTGCTCTGGTGCAGTCTGTAACACCTACTTGGGCTATTTTGTTAGGCCCTTTGGCATGTTCTTCACCTCTCAATATCAGAGTTATAGTAAAGCTTCTAAATAATTCCTGAACAATATCATCCAATCCAATGACTTTAAAGTCTAACCTCAACTCTGCTCTTAAAATCTATCATCTGATGCCTTCTTGATATTTTCACTTGGATACTTATTAGGTAACTCAAGCCTAGTATTTGTAAAGCTATAGTTTGCTTCCTTTCTCACTTTAATACTGCTCTTTCCTTAGTGTTCCTGTAAGCAATGTAAGGTCAGCCTTGCTCGGAGAAATCATACCCAGAGACAACTGTAGGATCAAACCATGAGTTTATTGGGGGAAGGAAAAGGGGAACAGGAAAAATGGGGAGCAGCAAGGGAAGACACTTTTAGAGAAGTCATCTTCAACCTGACATCACCAGGTTGGGCTTTTTAAACTAGTGAATACATACATTTTCACCGGTACCTGGATCAAAGGAAGGTTGGTTCATTACCCTAAATTTCATTAGCAAGGCAGGGCAAAGAGGGCCTATCTGATTGAGCCAGTTACTTCATTAATATTTTCCCAGGGATTCCCCGACAAGTTAACTTTATTAACTCATCCTAAGAGTTTTCTGTCCGGTTCCATTATTACATTCCTGCCAGGTTAGGTATGTAAACATTGACTATTAGAATTTTAACTAAAACCCAGGTACAATTAAATTTCAAAGATGTGTATGTACTATCTCCAGGTTGTCTGCCCCTGCATCATAACAAGCAACAATACAATTTACCCACTGTTTCAGGGCGGGTTCCTTAGACTTGTATTTATTTTTTTATTCTTGCACCCTAAACCTTAAATATCCACAAGTTGTTCTATTCAATTACCATATACATCTTAAATACAAACTTTGTCATCAATTTCACAACCACTCTTGTGAATGCATCCTGGTGGACTCTAATGTTTTCCTAAATAGTTGTTGCACTGTTTCCGCCTTTAGACTCCTACAGTAAATGTTCGTTCCATACAACAGCCAAGATAAAACTTGAAAATGTATGTATTATTACATTCCCTTATAAAAAATCCCCCAAACACCTGAAAACTTTCATTATACTTAAAATATAACCAATTATTCTGACACGTGCAAGCTGCACACAAATTGATGCCTGGTGAATTTCTTCCTGACTCACTGCCTTCTAATTACACTGAACTCAAACCAAACACTTTTTTACCATAGGACTTTTCACTTTCCATTTCATCTTGCTAGGAAATGCTTTTTCGGTATATCTACATATCTAACACATTCTATTCAATGTTTCTTTATTCCAAAGATGTTTCTTTAGTTATACATTTCCTAATTATACTGTCTAAAATGACAGATGCCTTGACTATCTATCCCTATATTCTGCTTTATTTTTCTCCATAGTGCAATTCACTAAAATTACATATTAATCTTTTCACCACCTGTTACCCCTGACACAACTAAGACTGCACATAGTAGATATTATCATTGAAGGCTGTCACTGCCAATTCAGTGTCAACAGGAATCCCCAATTTGGGATGCTGTGAAAGGGGGTGCTTTATTCAATCAAAACAGCTCAATTGTAAAACAGCTTAGCTGAGGAAGAGCTCAGCTGTGGGGCAGCTCAATTGTGAAATAGCACAGCTGTGGAAGAGCTTAGGCGAGTTATCCTGGGCAAGGAAGCCCAGGCAAGGTAGCTCAGGATCACAGCTCAGCTCCAGTGTCTCCATTTGGTGAGACAGTTCTGCTCCAGTCTGGGTTTACATCTCCAGAGCTGGTGTTACAGCTTCAGCAGGAAAAATACAATATTCAATGAAAACTTAATGTGCACTCCATAGAGAGAGAAGGGATGTTCACTTATATGGAGAGAAGTTCTCAACCATGGCCCCTGATCGGTCCATTTCTATGCAAATGAAGACTACAAATCCTCCTAGTTTGATTGGTGCAAATAGCACTATCCTGATTGGATGGAATAGAGCCACTTTGATTAGTTAGTGAAGATGCAAATGAGAATATAACTGCACATCTCCAATTGTAAGATAAACTTCTCGTTCCTACTCATCAAATTTCAAATCTAGGAGCTCACTTACGTAGAAAGACTCAACCCTGAAGGAGCACATGCAGGAAGCTTAGCAGTCTAGTCTGTGGCTTTTCACTGAAATGCAGAGTACATGTCCACAATGGCTGCTAGACTCTGCTTATGAATTTGCTCTCAGGTAAGACCAAGAAATCCTTCTTGGCAGATATATTCTCAGGGTCAACAATGTCCAATAAAAATTATTTAATACATGAAGATACTGTTTTTATAATTATAGAGTAAATTATTGGACTACTCTTTACTGTTGCTCTAGTTTTTACAATAACCTGTTGGCTTTTCTAATTTCTGTAATGTGTCATAACAAATCATATTTATTACATGATAACATCAAAGGTAATACAAATAAAACTATATCATTCATAAGTTTATTTCTAGAAAACATTTTTACAACCTGATTAAAAATTAGCGAATGTCATAAACAGACACCTTACCAAAGGTAATATATGGATGGGAAATAAACATTTGAAAAGATGCCCAACATCATATGTCATTAGGAAAATGCAAATTGAGATGTCACTACAAGTCTAATAGAAAAACAAAAATCCACAATACTGACACCACCAAGTACTGATGAGGTTGAAGCAACAGGAAATCCCTTTAATTGCTGGCATAAATGCAGAATGGTGCAGCTACTCTGGAAAACTAGTTTGGCAGTTTCTTTCAAAACTAAACATACTCTTACCATATGATCCAGAAGCCATATTCCTTGGTGTTTACTCAAAAGACTTAAAATTTATATTTACATAAAAAGTTACATACGGCTGTTCAATAGCAACTTTACTGACAATTTCCAAACTTTGAAGCAACAAAAATGTCCTTCAGTAGGTAAATGAATAAACACAATGTAACAATATTCAGTGCTAAGAAATGAGCTGCAGAGCTTTGAAAAGAAACGAGGAGTGTTAAATGTACACCACTAAGTGAAAGAAGCCAATCTGAGGAGGCTGCTTACTGTGTGATTCCAACTGTATGACATTCCAGAGATGACAAAACTATAGAGATAGTAAAAAGATTAGGGTTGCCATGAGTGGGGAGAAGGAGGTATTAATAAGCAGAGCACAGAGAGGTTTTAGAGGGAAATGATTCTATCTTACTCCGTAATAGTGAATACATGCATATATTTGTAAACACCCAAAGAATGCACAACACCAAGAATGAACCCTAAGCTAACTATGGACTTCAGATAATAATTATGTGTTAATATAAGCCAAGGGATTTCAAAATGTAACTCTCTGGTGGGAATGTTGATAGTGGAGGAACTGCGTATTTGGTGGGTGGAGGTATGTGAGAACTCTATTTTCCACCCAATTTTGCTGCAAACTGAAAACTTCTCTAAAATATAAATTCTACTAAAAATACCTTGAAGTTGATAACGCATGGTAGTAAAATATCCTAGCAACTATTTTTGTAAATATATTTGTGCCGAACAAATGGTGCATTTTAAAACAAGCAAATTATTTGAGTGCTATTTACTTAAATATTTAATCTATGTCTTGTAATAATCAGTTAGTTAGTGGAGCAAAATTTTCCAAAATTTTGCATCTATTACCTCTCAGACAAACCCCTCTATGTAGGTAACAGCTCTTTAAGGGCACCAACAGTCAGTAAACTAGCACTGAAGAGACCATGGGGCTTAAGAAAAAAAACTGCATGGTCTTAACAGAAATATTTACCAGGAATATGCCCAGGGAAATATAGTAGGGAAACATGGGAGGAAGCTTTTTATACATATAGAGGGAATCTCAGAAATATTGTTCCTGGTCATGAAAGGAAGATAGAAAACTGAGTGTGAATGTAGAAAAAACGAGATTAAAAATGTTGGTTTTATTACTCACAATAGTAATGTGTACATAAATACTCATGGATCTAAAGAATTCCAACTTACTTAAGTATTTATCCATACATTTGTTGTATTGTAAGGAATTAAAAATTAAGTCAAGATAATTCCCTATAGAAAAACTACCCAGGAGGAAGAAAATTTTCTCCATTTAAAAGGTAATGAGAACATACATAGATATGGCTTTATTTGTTTGCTTATTTGTCTAGATTTAGAAGCGTTAACATTTAGATAATTCCTCGGTATATTACTTAAGCAAATGTCAATAACCAAGAATGAAAGAATCAGAAAAAGTGTAGATTGTTTTAACTAAAAGAGAAATGTTTCATTACTATTTCAGAAAGTTTTCTTAAGGTAAATTTGAAGAGGCACTAAGTCATGCTACTGAATACTTTTCCCCTACAGGAATCAGCAGATGTGTGTAATGGTTGAACAAAAGAAGAAAACAGAATAAACAAGGAGAAGGAGGAGGAGGAGAAAGAACCAGAAGAGGAGGAGAAAGTGGAGGAGACTTCAAGATTGTGCTCAGCATTTTGCCTAGTTGTTCTATGTAATCCTTCCAAATTTTTACTACAGATCAAGACAAAACAACATAGAAAGATCAAATAAATTAACAAAGTTTTCAGTTAATAAGTACCCAAGCCTGACTTGAACTCTGGACTGTTTAACATAATTTTATCGTTGTCACGTCCCGTGGTGTCAGGTGCGAGACCGCCAAGTGATGATGGCAGGGAGGGCTCTGGTCCATGTTGCTCTATCCATTCCCCAATTTTCCAGAGTCAAGATGGGTATGCTTAGGGTAAATGCCATTAATTAAACATAAATATACTATTAATATTTATTTTTAAAAGATTTTATTTTTTAGAGAGAGGGGAAGGGAGGAAGAAAGAGGGAGAGAAACACCAATGTGTGGTTGCCCTCACTCGCCCTCAACAGGAGACCTGGCCCAAAGCCCAGGCATGTGTCCTGACTGGGAGTAAACCTGCATCCCATTGGTTCATAAACCAGCACTCAATCCACTGAGCTACACCAGACAGGACTATTAATATGTATTTTAAGCAAATCTACAATTTAAGTACCTTATTTAAAGTACCAAAAGAGTACTAGTTTAAATATATTTATTCCCTGTTTATATACAGCTAAAGTTATGTAAGTATTGATATATTTACATGTTTATGTGTGTGTATACATATATATACACTTTGGAATGTGATAATGCATAATACTTATCATGCATTAGTTTTAAAACATAAACTTTATTTAGAATTTAAAAACACTGTATCTCAAACATCATATGTGAAAATGGAGATCCTCTCTATATACTTAGTGCCTCACATTTATTGAGTTTTGTAAATTTTCCAGCAGCGTCTCCTTTCTCAGAATCATTCCCCACTCCCATTTACACCCATCTCAATGCTCCAAACTACAGTATTTTATATCATCTTGCACCCTTGTCTCATTTGATTGGTTCAGAAGTGTGCATTTGATCTAGCCTGAGCTAATTAATCACGTCCTTAGAGTGTTAAGAGTTCCTAACAACAACAACATCAAAACTCCAGGAAAAATAAACCTGATTTACACAGAGATATTCTAACCACAGACAAAGAGATCCTGGTGATATTCAATTTAATTCTAGTCCTTTATGAGACCTACTATATATCTGCTCTTCATCTAGTTTAACTGCCAAAACTTCTGAGGATTTTGGCAGTCAACAGAATGCCCATTTTTTCTGTTGCTAGTCAGTTTTCTGTCACTTGAAACACAAAATGAATAGAAATGCCTACTGAGTATTGGACAGTGTACAATGAGTTCATCAAAGATTGTGTAATGGCAGTTTGGGTGAAATAGTTTTAAAGTAACAAAGAATAAAATGCATTTACCCTTTAAAAATACATTTTGAATGGGATGATTAAAAATTTGACTTTCATCCTACTTTAAAACACCCCAGGTTATAAAATATTAATGTTACAAAGTAAGTAGAGATCATCCTTAATGAGTAGATGTCAATAGATTGGCATTTTAAGTATGGGATGACAGCATGATTGCAACAAACATCTGTAAAATTATTGCTTTTCATCTACATTAATTTGCTAAATATCTGCCATGCAAATAGCCCCAAACCATAAATAAAAAAGACATTCAGGCATCATTAGTAAATTAGACCTTGGTTACCTGATTTGAAAATCAAAAATGAAATTAAGTGCATTGATGCATAACCTACAGTACTAGAATGTAACTAGGAGGTATATGCTAGTGGAGACTAAGACACTTCTGTGTCCAAAGAGAATTTCAGAGAATGACTACATGCTGCTTTTAGTGGTTGTTGCTGGCTACTTAAAAAGAGATTGATGTGCACCACTGTGTTGTAAAAGAATGTTTCACCTGCTGTGACACAGTAGTTACCTTCAATTTTTGCCTATGAATATGAATCTGTGTATTGAGATTGTTGCATTGTGCTAGATTTATATAAGTCCCTTAACTATCGCAACCATGTTGCTGAGAAGTTGCTACCATAAGGGAGAAAAAGAATAAAAAATATAGAAGACTAGGTAAATAAACTATAACATGGCTTTGTTTCTATGCAACACACATGCATGTCAATCTTAAAAAAAACAAAAAAAAAAACAGAACACATGCAGATTAAAAAACTTGTGAAACCTGTTTCACATCAAACTGGTGATTTTGTTCAAGTGTAGCTATAATCACATACTCTTTTTAAAATGAAATTCAGGCAAATCTTTTATTATTTGAAATGGTATTTAGTGTTTAATAAATCACTTACTGAATTTAGATTTTTATGTATTTATTTATTTATTAAAATATATTTTATTATCTTGAGAGAGAGAAGAAGGGAGGGAGGCAGAGAGGGAGAAAAACATCCATGTATGGTTGCCTTTCACCTGCCTCCAGCTACGGACCTGGCTGGAGACCTGGCTTGCAACCTGGTTCTGTGCCCTGGCTGGGAATCCAACCAGCAACCTTTGGGTTCACAGGCTGGTGCCTTATCCACTGAGCCACCAGCCAGGGCTGTGAATTTAGATTTTTTAAAAGATTTTATTGATTATTTTTAGAGAGAGGGGAAAGGAGAGAGGCAGAGAGGGAGAGAAACATCAATGTATGGTTGCCTTTCACCTGCTTCCGGCTATGGACCTGGCTGGAGACCTGACTTACAACCGGTTATGTGCCCTGGCTGGGAATCAAATCAGTGATCTTTGGATTCACAGGCCAGCACCTTATTCACTGTGCCACCAGCCAGGACTGAATTTAGAATTCTTAAAATGAAATTGAACCTGTGAACAGTAACCAAAAGATTAGGTAGAAAAATTTAACTTCTCTTATTATCTCAAGTTGAGTCCTGAGACGAAGAGAACAGATAGTGTGCAAAAATGTTAATATTAATAATAACTACTAGTCATAGTGTGAACTTTGTGCTAATCTCATTGAAACTTTTATGTGATTTAAGCTTCCAAAATTCATATGAAGAAAGCACGATGCTCCCATTTTACAGAACAGAAAACTACTTTTTGAGGATTTAAGTCATTTTCCTTAGATTAGAAAGAAAAAGGGCTGGTTTGGGGCTTGCCTTTGAACTAACTACAATGACCACACTTTTAACCACTCTACAGTATTGGGGAAAGTCAGACATCTATGCAACCAGATCCTTGCTCTTTCCCATCTTCATCCCCAGGTGCCCTCTGATCAATGCACTAAGTCTTTTGAATTTCCTGACTCTGTCATACATCTCACACATGCATACTTAATTAACACGCTACCTCTTTTCTGAAATATGCTTGCATTTATTATCCTAAGGATTACTCTCATTCATCCTGAGAGGCTCAGAAGGTAATATTTTCACCTAGATTTCTGAACAACAAATCAAACTAAATTTCTCTTGAGTAAGATGGTAATTTTTTCCCCATTACTGTCCTATTATATGTCACATTGTCTTACATTCACTTAATGATGAATCGGTTTACTGGTAAATAGTAAGGTCATGGATATAAAGAGACAAGACTTACCCATCCAGTGTCCCAGTATTTGCTTGCTGTCTACACACTGAATTCTCAACAATGATTCGGTGAATGAATGAATGAACTATGTGCTTGATTTACCTATTATAATTGATGATCATGAGATAATATTATCATTGTATTGCTGAAAATTATGCCTTGGTACTTAATCTTTCCTTGAATATTAGTGACATAGATCTGCTCACTGGGGAGAAGTAGGGAGGGGCCACAGGCAAAAAGAAAAGATTAAGAGTCTTCAGGACAAAGACTCAAAGCTAGCACAGCTCACTCTAGAGCGTTACCATACCCATTCCCTCTTTCTCTATTGCTCCCTTTCCCCCTTTCCAGGCACGAACCTTTTACTGCCTCCTAGGCTCTAGGGGTAGTGGCGATGGGACATTGACCTCGGTGTACCCCTGATCCTGTCTCCAAGGCCCCCTTTTCCTCTGACTCCCAAAAAGTTCAAAGCAGCCCCACCTTGGCTCACTTGTGTCTCTGTGACCTTCACCTCTCAATGGGCTAACAGCAGTTCATCCTTGGCTCACTCCTTCCCTATCAGCATCCTAAGGAGGCAAAACAGAGCACCACCTAGGCTCTCTCTTGTTACTTTCCCATGACTTCCTAGGCTCTAGGTCCTTCCTTTGCTTCACTCCCTCCAGCTTTAATAAAGGCACCCTCAAAAATCACCTGAACTCATGCTGTGAAGTTCTTCTTACAGGAAGTAAGGAACCCACACACACTATAGTCCAACCTGAGGCAGGTCTGCTCCAGGCCACTACCCAACAGTTCTGAAAATATCAGGAATGGAATAAAAATTACGAGTGGTTACACTGTACATTGCTCTAATAGTACATTGTAAAAAACTGGATTGACAAAATGCCCAAAGAAAAATGCTGAAAGTATAGGCTCAGTGTATCTAATCATAAAAGAAAAAAATCTAAATTTTATTGCTTACTATAAAGGATAGCTCAAAAAGTACAGCAAAGTCTCCATTAATGTTTCCAGATGAGGTACCTATGTAATAACAGCTGTATGGTGGACTATGTAACACTGAAGAGGTGAGAGATTTAAATAATTCATTATGTGGATTTTGTGGAGCTAATTTTTATGGGAAAGAAATTAAATTAAAGAAGTGTGTTTTCACTTTCAGTTGAATGTGGCTAAATGTACCAATAATTGTTCTGATGAAAATAATTCAAGCCCTGGCTGGTGGTACAGTGGCTGTACCACTGGCTGGTGCTTGCCTGCAAACCCAAAGGTCACTGGTTCAATTCCCAGCCAGGGCATATAACCAAGTTGCAAGCCAGGTCTCCAGCCAGGTCCATAGCTGGAGGCAGGTGAAAGACAACCATACATTGATGTTTCTCTCTTTCTCTGCCTCTCTCCTTTCCCCTCTCTCTAAAAATAATAAAATCTTTAAAAATAATAATTCAAACCTTTCAAAAAGGTTTGAAAATAACTAAATGTGTGTTCATGTATCTATTGCCTTTGTCTATTATCTATCTGTCTGTGGGCACCTGGATATCAGAATATGTGGGGCTTCTGGGAACCAGGACATGCTGTAGCCAAGCCAGATGAAGCAAACAATGCAGAAAATACCAACTTGGAGATCAGAAATTAAAAAACAAAGCAGCTTTGTACATCCTGTATGGTTTCTGGGGACTCTCCAACAACCCCACCAATCAGGGATTAATTACTGGATGCCACCCCAATAAGGACAATAGAAATCAGACACACTTCCTTCACCTGAACTCTGTGATTGTGGTGACCAGAACTTTATGTTCCATTGCACTCTGTGACCATAGTAACTAGGGCCCTGTAACCATAGTAACTGGTGCAGTTTTAAGGCTTAAAAGCACAACCTCACTCCTTCAGGGTGGGCTGAGTCCTACCGTCAGTTCCTGGCTGATTTCTATTGTGAGCTCTTTCCTCTCTTTCCCCACTTCCCTCCAATAAACCTTTTTGCTTCTCCTACTAGTGTCTCTAACTCTTTACTGCACTCCTGCATTCCCACCCCCACGAAGGCTGACTTTATCTATCTACCCATCATCTATCTATCTATCATCTCTCTATCTCTCTATCGTTTACCTATCATCGATCTTTCTATTTATCTCCCAGCATACTGCATATCTGATCAAAGTAGATGAGTGGAAGGGTAGAAGATGTAGATGCGAAAATTAGTGTAAAATATTCATGACTAAGATACAGCAGAAGTCAGTGCAGATGGAAGTGGCACGACAAAGACAAAAGGAGATCTGAGAGCAAGAATTAATCAAAACAGCAGACTCCATAGAAAGGTCAAAACAACAACAACAACAAATAAAAACACTTTTAGCCCTGGCTAGTGGCACAGTGGATAAGGTGCCGGCCTATGAGTGACAAAACCCACCTTCACTGAAGCACATTGTGCCCTCTATAAAGGAACTTATTTAAAAAATCCTTCAGTTATTTTCCTGATCAGAGTCTCCTTAGCTTACCTGTTGCTATTATCTAAACTATTTTATATTTTCCCCAATATGGCCAAAATTTTAATAATATCTTTCTTTTTGCCTTCTTATATATGTTCTTTGTTCATTACTCATTTTAAACTTTTTCATCATTTTTTTTGTTTACTCCTATAATGCTGTCTTTGGTCTATAGCTCTCCACTCTCCATTTATTATTAAACACCCCAATAAATGATCTTTTCAGTCTTCCATGACTACTCAAAACTTCATTCACTTCTTCCAATATTATGAAATATCACTAAATTTTGCTCTCAATCACATATTGTCTTAAGTTGCTAATTGTCTAGTTTTGACACTGCAGCAGAATATAAACCACCCAACACTAATGCATTTACTGTTTTTACTCATGGAAACACAGACACTTGAATATTATGGGGAAAAGTATTTGTTACAGGGAGTGGCTTTATGCAAATGTAGGAAAAGCCCCAGAAGGGAAGACCTGGAAGGTTTGGGAGGCAGAGTTGGGGAATCAATCAAGTCATCAACCAGTCCTTATGAAGGACTGACAGGAGTGAAAAAGCAGACACATTGTGGAAGCCAACAACATACAGTCAAAATCAGATTGCAAATGAGGAGTCTGTGCAATGGTTTTATGGGAATCTGTTGTTCTGTGTATTCCAGTGGTTGGGAGTGTGGATGCTGTTGTACAGCAGGGACAACTCAGAGTCAGAAAGGAGAGTTGGACATGGAGCGAAAAAGCAAGAAGATGGATCAGAACTCATCTCTCTTATCCCTCATCTGACCACAATGAAGGTTTATGGACAGTGTCTTCTTTTACCTTCCAAATCAAATGAAAATTGTTTTCTGGTCATCTTTACTCTAGTACTAAAAAGGAAAGAGATTCTTTGATTTATTAAATTGACAATCAGATTTAATACAACAGAGTAAAAAGTTTTACAACTGAGTCTTGACTATACCTGAAACAATAGACATGGCTGGTTCTTTCTTTACATTCATTCTTTTTAAACTTACTGATTACTCACATATTTATTTGTACTATCAAATGGAAATAAGCAATATTTAGAAAAACACGGTATTATGTAGCTTTTAATGTAGATACACAGAAAATAATCAGTCATTGATGCTTAACATAAAGTTTTGCACTGAATATTTTTTTATGTCAAACATTTAGAGAAATTAATTATCCAACAATAGCCTGCATTTATTAGGAACAATGTTTTATTTATTGTCCTTTCTTTTTAAAATTAGATTTGGAGAATAAAATAGTAATCTAAAGCTGTGATGGAAATATTAACTGTGTCTCTCAGTAACCAATCTGTCTCAAACAAACTGTTTATACAGCGAATAATTCTATTGTCTTGAATCACCTCTCAATATTATGCTGCTGTCAAAAAGTGATGAGAAATATAAGCAATCAAACATGGTAAATTTGTTTTCATTAGAAAGATTTTCAATTGTAATTTTGTTTTGCTCCCTAATCTTCTTACACGTAATCTCTAGGAACCGCTGGAAGATGAGAAGCATGCAGATTGCCCGTCTGCTTCGTCCTTTCCCCACTGAGACATTTCTATTGCTTCCAGCAAGCTTAAAACAATCTTTACATAAACAAATCTATTCTTTTGTCTTTCTCAGCCTTATCTGTCAAGTCTATTTCAAGAGTCTGGGTATGAACAAAATAATAATATGGATTGAGAGATTTGCCAAGATTTATACCAGATTTGAATATTAATGTGGTAAGTGCTTCACTTTCGTGGAGGCAAATCTTAGGAGAGGGTCAAATTGACATCTCTTATAGTGAGTGATACTAGATTTTATATTAGTTTCAATAAAGATAAATAAATAAATGAGACAAAATGGACCAGCTTTTATATAACATATAATAAATTTACCAGTGTTATAAAATACCTGAAAGCATTTTTCTATCCTATCTATGATGTTAGAAGATTTAGCAATATATATTTCATACCCACAAATTATACTGGGACAAAGGTAAGCAAAACATTCAGAAATACTTTAACATATCATCAGATTATACAAGGCCTTGAAACCTGAGTTGGGTAATGTCCAGTGTATTAGATTAGATAATAGAATAATCTTGCAAGTATAATTAGCTTGCTTGATGTTTCAACATATATATGATTGCATTATCATACTAATGGACATACACACAACATGTATACTCCCATATGTGTATAATTAAAACAGGAAAAATGGTCACAAAAATTAATACGCTATACGTACATATAGATGTTTACAAGACAATGAGCTCCTAAAGATCGCATACTTGTATTTGCATTACAACTTAGGTGATATTTATATTCAGAGACAAATGCTTAAATAATATATACACTTGCATTCCTATTTTGTCTTCTTTTTTCTTTAGAGTTTATACATTCCTATAGCACTCTAAGGACAAATTCTACTAAGATTCCAAATATTTTATAACAGTAATATAAGTATATTTATAGTTATTAATATAAACAAGTAGTACGTTTGTTAGTTAAAAATACTTATTAGTAAAAAATAATCCAAGTTGTTACTTTCATTTCTTTAAAATCAAGGAGAAATATGTATATAGATTTTGAGTACATGAATGAATGAACACACAAAACCTGGACATAAGAGTTCTATGTAAGAAATATAATCACAAGTTCCATGCTAAAAGAAGAAAATAAAAATAAAAGTGCAAAAACATCTTATGCTCACTCTTTAATTATTTATTTTTTATTTGCAAAATTAGCATATTTTTATTCCTGAGTATGTTTCACTCAATGAGTATAGAGCAAATGAGTGTATGTAAAAAACCACAACATTTTGCTAAGAGAAATAAATATACTGTTATTATTATATGAATAACACACACAAATTTTGTTTAGTGTTTTAGTATCACCTGAGTCTCTATGATCACTTTCTTTTTCTCACTTTAAATAAAGAATAGACATACAGGTATATGTCATTTTTCGAAAGTCCATGATATGCTACCTCGTTTTTATGAAAGACCCACTTAGTACCTGTTTTCCCTATCATAAAGAAATCTGAAGAGGATTTTCCATTTCACAACAACAACAACAACAACAAAAGAAGTGTATAAACAGCATTCAGATTAGTTCTGCAATGAACTACTCCAGAGGCAATGCGCACCCCATACAACAAGACAACACTGACAAGCTCCTTCCCATGAAAATATACTCAGCATCGCAGCATCAAGTTACCATAACTTTGAGCTGTATTTGTGAGAAGCTGTGTTTTTGTTTTATCTCCATTTACTTGATGCACCATTATCGAAATGTGTCCTGAGGTATCAGAGAAGCCTGAGAGAGCTTGTAAAGGTATTAGGCTTAGCATAAAACAGGATGCATTTGAGCATCTTAGATAATTTGGTTGGTCGTTTTTTGTGTCTAGGAATACTCAATGATTTTTCAACATAAATTAATGCTAATTGTTTCTTTATTTATGTCATTTTGATTTATGAAAGTTCTCATAGGAACACTCTGCTTCTGGAGAACAGGGAAAACCTGTTTGGCAAAAGTAAGTTTACAGTTGTTCAGATGGAAAATAATGCATTATTGGAAAATAATTAATACATAGTACAATACAAAAATAAACTGTTTTGCATATTCACAATTGTAAACATACTTTTGCCAAACCCTGTAAAATATATATTTGTCTATCTATTTATACCATACTTTCTTTCACCATTCATCCAGTAATGGATATTTGAGTTGTTTGCTAAAATGGAATGTTATTCAGCTAATCAATATGAAGGAAATTTTGAATCTGGAGTACATTTTGTTGTAAAATAAGCCAGAAGCAGAAAAAGATTTCATATATGTGAAATCTGAAAGAAAAAAATGCTAATTTTATAGTAACAGCAGCCATGCTTACCAGAGGCTGGATTATGGGGAGAAAAGGAGAAGGAGAATGAGAGAAGAGAGAGAAGGAGGAGGAAAGGGGGAAGGGGGAGGGGGAGGGAGGGGGAGGGGAGGGGAGAGGAGGAGGGGAGAAGGGAGAGGGGAGGAGGGAGGAGGAGAAGGAAGAAAGATGAAGAAGGAGGAGAAGATGAAGAAGAAAGAGGAGGAAGAAGAAGAAGAAAAATGGAGAAGGAGCAGGAGGAGAAGGAAGAGGAAGAGAAGGAGGGAAAAAAGGAAGTAAAATGATGGTTTACAGAATCTGGAGAATTCTTGTTTAATGGAGAGTGTTTCAGTTTTGCAAGATGAAAAGAATTCTGGAAGTGAATAGTAGTGATGGTTGCACAATAATATAAATGTATTTAATATTATCCAACTGTGTACTAAAAATAGTTAAGATGGTAAATTTTGTTTTGTAGATTTTGTTACAATAAAAAAGAAAAATTGATGTATTTCTGCTATCTAAGGAATGTACCTAAACTACAGAGTGCCAATGGTCTTAAAAATATTCATATCTTTATGTTTGTGTTGCTATCATTATGTATTTTAACTGTTTTGTCCTCCAGGAAGTCAATATAAAAGATTGAAAAAATTACTGAATCTTTATATGCAGATGACTTCTGCATTATTTACTAAGTTTGTGTTTAACCAAAAAAGTGTAAATTACAAATCAAATACAAATTACAAATTTCAATAAAAAGGTTTTGTGTTAACAATTCAGGAGTTTTTCCAAAACAAGCTTAATAGACTATTTACATATTGAAATAATTTTTTAACTTATTTTAAATTAAGTGTATTGGAGAAATAGTTAAAACTTATTTTAAATTAAATGTATTGGGGTGACTTTGGTTAATAAGATCATAATAAGGTTTCAAGTGTACATTCCTATGATACATGATCTGTATATTGCATTGTATACCTACCACTTAAAGTCAAATCATTCTTTTAATATTTAATTTTTATTGTATTTTTTCTATGACAATTTATCCCACCTATACCCTCTTCCATCTCCACTCACCCCTCTACCCCCACAATCACCACACTGTGTTGTCCATTTCCATGAGTCCTTTTTCTTTTTGCTTGATCCCTCCATTCTTCTAGAGCTGTCAGCCTACTCTTTTGATATTTTAATTCAACATATTATAATACATACATTATATAATTTAGTTGTCTTCTCATATGTAATGAGACAATCATATTTTTTATTTCTCAGTTTAATTTCAGGAGTCTATTGTGGTTGAGAAGGTAAGAAATTGCCTTGACCTCTAAGTATAGGCAGACTTACTAAGTAAAGATACTATTTTATTAATAGTACCTTTATAATTTTTTCACTTTTTAAATTTCTTTTTAATTTTTATATTTTTTAAAGATTTAATCTATCATTTTTAGAGGGAGGGGTAGGGAGAGAGGGAAAGAGACATCCTCCAGCTATGGTTGCCTTTCACCTGCCCCCAACTACGGACCTGGCTGGAGACCTGGCTTGCAACCTGGTTATGTGCCCTGTCTGGGAATGGAACCAGTGACCTTTGGGTTCACAGGCTGGTACCTTATCCACTGTGCCACCAGCCAGGGGTTATTTTTTTATTTAAACAGAGAGAAACATTGATTTGATTTGTTCTCCTTATTTATGTATTCACTGGTTGATTTTCACAACTTTGGTGTGTTGGGATGACAATCTAACCAGGCAAGTTACCCTTCCAGGGCCCTACCAATAGTATTTTTACACATTAGTCAATGTGTAAAATGTGGATAAAAAATAGCAATTGTGTATGTAAAGGTATTATATCTGAAAACGTAAACTATGGATACATGGTGAAACCGAGGACTGAATTTGGCTCTAAAATTCCCAGGCTAGATAAAATAAGAAAGAGGGTGAGTTACCTCGTATTGATTATGAAAATAGACTTGAATATTTAGATTCCTCTGTTCAGAATTTAGGTGTCCATGACCAAGAAGTCAGACCTAGGATCCCTGGAATGCAGGGCATCCCCCAAATCTAGCACCAAGGCTGCTCCCCCTCTAGCTAGGAAAGGAAGGGGGTGGGGAAGGTTGCCAAGGCTGCAGGTTAAAAGCACCCTGACTTGTCCAAGGCAGGGAGGAACCAGTGGAGCAGAAGACTCTGTGCTTGAGGCACATTGCATAACAAAAGGCAGGTATCAACTTTGAACAAGCCAGTTTACCTCTGTAACCTTGATAATAGTCAACCCTGCTGCTTAGACCCAGCCAGGGTCTGCAGGAGGAGACTCCTCTAGCAGCCTGTTAGGTGGAAGGCAAAGGCAAATGTGGCTCACACTGGCCCTCACTGGTTGGAAGGCTGGGCACGCCCACTGGCTTCTGAAGTGCTTCAGTTCCAGAAGAGAGGCCTTTTAAAGCAGGAGGTGGGGAGAAGCTTGCTCTCCTGCTATATAGCACTTGGTGCAGACTCTGGGCTCTGGGTTCTTGGCTGGTGGTTCTTTGGTCACAGGTGTCCTTAGATGCTCTGGGTTTCTGGCCCTTGCTCCCAGCATGGACAGGAGAGCTTGTGGAGCTGACTGATGGAAGCCAGGCCCACCAGGGGCTTAGGCCTACCTGTTTGGAAGCCCACCTCTGGAGATAGGCTCCAGCCTCTGGGATCCCATGATCCGGTGAAGTGGCCCTGGGCTGCTACATGTGGACTAAGAGCTGTGCACCCCAGACACTGAAGAGAGAGCTCTATAAGAAGATGACAACTCTGAAATCCATGAGTGCACGTTTCAAAGAGCAGGGGGATCTGTTTGCATGGCTGGTCTAATCTCCAAAAGGACAGATAAAGAAATACAAAATTCCTGGGCATGGATTTGGTTTGTAGTCTTTCTTAGAAAGGGAGAAATTCTGGGTCTGGTGGGAGAGAAAGGCTCAGAGCAGGAATGTTTTTACCCCTGCCCCCCAAAATCAGAACCTGTTAATAAAAACCTGTTTCTTTCAACACAAATCTTGGGTCATGTATCAAGGCAACAAGAGGCTGAACCCCACGCTGCACAGTAATAGGCATTCAATTAACCTGAAGCTACATGTGTGAAAAAAATATATATATGTTATTCATAATTGCTAAATAATTGAAACAAGTGAAATGTTCATCAAAATTGGAATGAATGAATATAATGTAGGATATTCACATGAGAAAATACTATACTTCAATGAAATATAATGAACTCCTACTATAAGCAAGTAGGATTATGAATTTCACAGAAAATATTTTGAATGAAAGAAAGGAATACATACTTTATGACTTTATCAAAATGAGCTTAAAAAACAGAAAAACTAATATACAATAATGTTACTGACTAGGAAGGAATGGAGAGAGGTTTTTGGTGTGCTGGTATTGTTTCTTGTCTCAGTCTTAATTTTGAAAATTAATTTGGTTGTACACTTAAATCTCTGTACTTTATCTTATCCAAAATTTTAAATATGTAAATAATGTTTCCAAATAGATTTTGAATATCAACTATTTTAAATGTGTTGCATTATCAGAAAGATGACATAAAAGTTTCTATTATAAATGAAACATAACTGGGAAAGCATGTTGGATTTTTAAAAAATATATGAACAATAAGCTATCAGTTTCATATGTATAGGAGGAAGAATTTTCTCTGTAATATAAAAATATTTTATGGAAATAAAGAGGAAATATCAATTAATTCCAAAGTGGGATCAACAAAAGGTCCACAGAGTATAGTTTAGACTTGTAAATGAAAGGATCTTTAGAATTTCAATAAGTAAAAGGGTATTGGTAGGATTAGTTTAAGGTAAAATTAAGCTTAAAAAATCATGTTAAACTATAAAACCGTAGGCAGGTTAAGTCAGACTAAGTTTGCTTAATTGTGTAACAAATACTATGGTCATATAATCAATGACTCTGGCAACTCTGACATTTCTAAATGTGAAAATTTTACTTTTCCAACCAAAATATAACTAAATTCTTAGATAACCTTTACAATCCACAACAGAGTTCAGAGGAAAAGAAAAATCATTGAGAAATGCAACAGAGAGTGTAGAGACACAAGTCATCTCCGGAAAAATTGGGGCTGCCACTTTTGAAATCATTAGAAAGATAGTGACTTTTCCTATAGTCTGCATAGGGTGTTAATGTCTATTGGAAAAAATAGTTTTTATCTATAAAAATACCTTGAAAGTGAAGACAGTGGAAGTGTGAATACTGAGTAGTATTTGCAGTCATGGGAGCTGAGAAGTCTCTGCAGTCATTATAGAATTTCTGATACATGGAAAGTGACAAATCTGTCACAGAGCAGAATGTCCCATAGACAGCATGAGACACAAAGATTGGTGGCAGTAAGGCAGGACTATGACTGAAAAGATAGAACCATTTTTCCTAACCACATTTGTAATATGTCAAAGAGGATGTCAAAATATTTAAATTAGATTCTCATTAATGATTTAATAAACTGCAGTTTATACCATTATGTAGCAAAAAAAAAAAAGAAAAGAAAACAGTCTTAACAAGCCCTGGTGTAGTAAAAATGATTGATCCTGAAAACAAGAGACAGATTCATGTGTAAAATGGGTAAACTGTAGGAGGAAGGTAACCGGTATAAGACCCCGAACTCACAGTCCCATCCACGTGATGGCTCAAGAAAGGAGGAACAGCTCAGGCGATTTACCAGGTGCCTAAAGCTCAGGCTTTAAGAAGAAAATGGTTGAATGCTGCAGTGTCCAAAAGCAGATTGAGCCTATCTGTGGATCGCAGGTACTTTAGATAACGCACCCTAGAATTTAGTTATCACAGGATTAGACTGACACAGAGGTGATAAGTCATTAGCTAGCATGGAGGGATAAATGGTCCCCACTCTTGAGGTGCTGTGTAGAATAAAAGAAAAGGAGAAGACACACAAGCTTCAATAACTGCTGACTCTAGAGCAGGACTTCTGCTGAGAGAAACTCTTATGGAGGGATATTCTAGGTTATTGAATCCCTGACAATAAAGGGATTACGGTAAATTCATTTTTGTAATAGGATTAGAATGTTTACAAGAAGTGAGAGACCTGAGAATCAGGTATTGACAGTTGAGGTTTGGGCAAAGCTACTGCATTTCAGGAATACAATTAGACCTGAGAAGTTAGGAACAAGACAAAATACATTATTTTTGAGAACTGTGGTGTCAACTGCAGGTCTTCATGGTAGTGGAATATTTAAAATAGAGAAATACAGAAAAGCACCAAGAGTCAGCAAATGCACATATTTCTTTCAATAGAATAAACTATTTATTTCATCTACCTTAACTATATACTGACTTTTTAAATTTTTTTTTTTTTTTGGCACTTGAAATATTTATTTTTAATTTAATTTTATTTTTGTTTTATTACATCCATCACCTTTTTCCTTCCCTCTGTCGCTTTCCCTACCCACCCACTTCTCCCACCCAAAGTCAGTCCCACTTGTTGTCCATGTATACTTTTTCTTTTACAGACAGGAGTATGAAACAGATTGATTGAGTCCTCTTGGAACATTTGCTCCAAGGGATGAGAAGTGCCCTTTCACTTTCTCCATCTTCAGGGACCATCCTTGTCATTTGCTTTTGGAGTATATCTGCCAGATAATTCTATTCTTTTTTCTAGGTAATATCAATTGTTCTCTAAAATGACCACACTAATTCATTCGGAGTGTTATAGAAACTATTTTACCATATGCTTACATCATTTTTGATATTCTCAAACTCATTTTTTTCTAAATATGAGAAATGAAAACAAAAAAACCTAATCTTAATTATTTTATATTTGAATGGCTTTGATGACTCTGATAAAAATAAAATAACTATGTAAATGTTGGTCTGTTTATGACTTGTCTTATTAGTAAATAAATTCAAGATTTTTTTTTAATATTGTTTTTCTTGTCTACATTTTTTGTGATTCCATGTAAAATTTAGGCTCAGCATGTCAGTTTCTTAAAAAAAAATTCCCTGAAATTTTGATTAGGGATATACTGAATCTATAAATCAATCTTAGGTGAACTGACATCTTAATATTGAGCCTTCTGATCTGTGATCATATATTTATGTATGTATCTATGAATTTATTTATTTTATGTAGGTTTTACCCAATTCCTCTCATCCATGTTTTATAGCTTTTAGTGTAGAAATTGTGAACATCTCTTATTAAATGTATTCCTATTTGGGATTTTCATGGTATTCAAATACAGTTGGTCCTTGAACAACTTATGGGGGTGCTCGTCCTGATCTCAGGCAGTCAAAAGTCCATGTGTAACTTTTGACTCCCCCAAACTTAGTTGTCCCTAAATATCCTTGGGGGTTCCAGAACCCTCTGCAGATAGCAAATTCCATGGGTGCTCAGATCCCCTATATAAAATGACATAGATTAATGCATAGTGTCTGCTCTTGGCATCTTAGGACTCCCAACCTTGGATGAAAACAGTGCAGGTATTATTGAAAAAAATCCAAGTGGACCAATGCAGTTCAAACTTGCATTGTCCAAGAGTTAACTATAAATCTACTTTTTAATTGTTTACTGATCATATTAATTTTGTATTTCTAAATGTATCACTCCATCTGGCAATCTTGCTTGATTCACATATCAGTTCCAGTAATTTTATAGGTTGGTTAAGGTTACTCTGTATATACAATTTAAATTTAGTTTTACTTATTCCTTTTAAGTTTTTATGACTTCCATATCTTTTTATTGCAATGATCTTGGAGCTCAAATACAAATTTACCTAGAAGTAGTAACCTTCTCTAAGCTTAAACATATTTTGTCATTAAATTTGATGTTAATTATAGGCTTTGGTATACACATTTATCAAATTGAGAGTGTTTTGTTGTAAATGGATGTGAAATTTTGTCAAATGCTTTTTCTTCATTAATGGAAATGATTATGTGCTAATTCAAAAAATATACCTTTTCTTCTTGGATATTAAATCAACCTTGATCTAGACAAAAATTTTATGTCCTTTACCATATAGGAATTTGATGTGCTAATGAGTTATTAACTATGTTGTATGTATATTCATAAGAAGTGTTCATTGGTACTTTTGTGTTATTTTTATTTTTGGTAGTATTCTGTTAGATTTGGCTATTTAGATTTATATTAGCCATATAAAATTAATTGAGAAGTGGTCATTCTTCTTACATTTTCTACTTTACACAAAAATTTGTGTAAAGTTATTATTTATTCCTTAAACTATTGATAAAGTTTAATAGTACTTATCATTACCAATCATCTTTATTGTTTTCCAATTAGATTTTCTATATGCTCTAATTTCTCTTAATCTTAAGAATTTCCTTTAATATTTTTGGCACTTTATAATTGCTAGTGAAAATTATCAGTTTTCTTTTACCTGCAAGGGTCTTAATTTTGTCTTCATTTTTAAAAGATATTTTTGCTTTATATAGAATTCTGTGGTCTGTTGCAACTCTGCATAGATTTGCACAGGATTTGGATATACCTTCTGTGGTTCCTTCCTTTTTAGTTTCATATAAACTTCATATTTCAGTGTCTGTGCTCTCTCCAAATTCTGATGTCTAGCTATTCAAGCAGAAAATATGTGCCTTTCTATTTCAGTGTTAGCCACACTTCATGAAAAGGTGACAATCCTTAAGAATAAATACAACAAATATGAAAAGTTCATTTGTGTCATAACCTTCTTATAGACTTATTTGTGTGTGTGTATGGGAGAGTCTGGATTTCATAGTTATTTGCAGTATTCAGTGTTTATTTAGCTTACTTAGCTATATGATTTCTCTGGTTTCTCATTTTGTTATCTCTCTCATTGTCAAGGGAAGTAAGTCCCCTGTCTATATATAGCTGGACCTTCTAAGGGGTCAGCCTAGGAGTCAGCCTTGGAGTTAATATTATCTCCCTCTGGAACCTTGGGAATACTGGGATCCATAGGTAACCAACTTAGCAACTTTGAGCAGGCTGATATCACCCCCTATGTAACCCTTCAGCATAGACCCTCCTTTGCCCCAATGTGTATATAAGACTGCTCGGGGGTGTACACTGCTGTTGTTGGACAATGTAGAAACTGCACGTGGAAATGCCAGCATTCTCCAGTGCTGGGCCGCTGCAAGAGTAGGAGAGTGGGTGTGGAAACAACTGTGCTCTCTCTGTGGTTGTTTATCTTGCCATAGCAATAAAGCACACAAAATCTCCTAAAGGCTCTGTTCAAGTTCTTCTTTGACACCAGATCAGGGCCTTCCCTGCTGTCATCATTTGGTGGTCTTGGACCCAACAAAATCAGACCTGATATTCATACATAGCTTATTTTCTTTTCTATTCACCTATAATACTATTTTTAATTAGTTTTCAAAAAAGAATAATATAAACTTGTATTTTAGATCAATCAAATTTTATCAGCATCTACTATTTTGGTTTCCTCCCCTACATGTGTATATACACATGTGGGTATAAAGGCAAATTTATATCAAGCAATTTTCTCCAAGTTTTACTATTTTTTTTACAAAAGTTACATTAATTCTACATACCAGAAAATTACTTTGTAACTTCTGTTTTTCTACAAACTTAGCTGTTTTTCTCTTATATTGATATGTCTATACAAGCATATACAAACTGGTTACACAGATGATGGGACAGACTAAGAAACCATTCAGGAATAAGTAGTTGAAGAAGAAAAATGAAGGTACAAGTTTACAAAGACAACTTTAGTGTTTAAAGGAATTATTGTGAGTCATATCCTTTCCAAAATCACTTAGTAAACATTGACTTAGGGAAATCTTACAGCTTTTCAAGCTAACCATGAACCCATATAAACATAATCATCCCTCACATCCATATACAAGTGCATTCATTCATTCACATAAAGAAGCCTATATGTTAAGAAATAGAGTAATAGGTAAAGACATAAACATTCAATTCACATGAGTTCTTTCCAGGTAACTAATTTTCAGGGCCTTGGAACTAAGTTGACTATTCCTTTTCCTTTCCAGATTTCCTTGACCCCCATTCAGTGTGGATATACTAATATAAAATTTCAATTTGCTACACAGAATGCAAACACCAGTTCACTTTTCCACCCAACTGATGGGCTGTGCCTAGTGCCTTCCATCACAGTGTGTGGGTCAGGTTGGACACAGTAAAAATTTGTTAAAGAAAAATTATTAAATAAATGACTAAAATGTCTAATATTCTTGGGAACATTTCTGAAATAGAGACCTTTCTGTAGGGGCTTTATTATGAGACTGAAAGCTTCACAGAGGAAGAGAAGCTCAAGAATATCTCAAAGTATGTTTAGGAACTTTCAGATAGTAGCAAAGGATCCAAGTTAACTGAATAATGTTTGTGTAGCATCAAGAAAATATGTTTTGCCTTCTTTGGAGACATCTAAAATGCAAATAAAAATGTAATTAATCATGCAGAAAAGCAATTACTTGCCTTATTTTTCAGACCCAATAGGGAGGAATTATCCTGAACATATTTTCTGAATTCTCACAGACTTGGCCTTTATTTAAAAATCTTGAGTGTAGGTAAGCAGCATTATTTTTAGTACAGAACTCCATAACATTTATTTATCTATCATTCAGTCAATCTATCTACCATCAATAGCTATCCATATATATTTGCATCTATATCTATATAGTTTGTATTTTACTCAGCTTCTCTTTCTCTATTTTTAGAAGAAATTGTAAAGCTAAGCACTATATTTACAACTTCTTTGCTTCTAGGATCCTGAATATAATTTAGGTCCTGTCAGATCATTTCACTCACATAAGATTTGATAAGCAGAAGAAAGGCAGAAGCAATTTTTTCATGAGCTACTTACTGCCTGATAATAGCAGTAAGCAAGGTAATAGTTTTGCTGTAACAGAGTTCACTGGCCACTGTACGGCTTCATGGCAAGAACACACACACTAAGTCCCCAAATATGAAACTGAAGCACATATGCTAAGATCTGGAGGAAAAGCATGCAGAAAGAAGAGCAAGTACAACTGCAGGGAAAAAAGGGTGTAAGGAAGGCTAAGCGGATGTGTTTTCTTACTATGTTGGAGGATGAAAGATAGAAACCAAACTCATGTACAGTCTTGCAGTCTATAGTAACAAGGAAATTGATTACTTTATTTGTAATAGAAATTCACTGGTAAATTCAAATAAAAAGGTAATATGATCTGATATACATATTTGTTACAGAAAAATTCAGAGGCCCCAAATGGCATCATTAATGCTAAAAGCCCATGATCTGACCTAACTGTAGTAGTTCCACCCCCCACCCCCCACCCCCAGTAAATGTAAATTTACTCATCTAGTCTGAATTTTTTGTTATCACCAGATTAATCTGTTACAGGTATCCTCTCTATCCTCCTAGAAGGAAAAGATAATCTGATTGATAAAAACCTTTCCCTTTCCCCAAAAGATGACCTAATTTAAAACAAACAAAACAAACAAAAAACTTTCTTTTCCTTTGTTAATAGTTCCCTGCCTTACCATTTTTTCCTACAACCTCTCCACAACACCCTTCTATTTGCTAGATGCATTCTTATATGGCTTAATACAAATTAGATAAATTTATTTGGTTGAATTTGTTTTAGAACCTATTTTTAAAAACTGGCTGCTGATAAAAGAGCTCTGAAGAGAGCAACAGAGGACACAGGGGAGACATCAGAGTTATATAAATAACAAAAATATGATTCACATTAAGGTTTTGGTGATGGAAATGCTAAAATAGAATTCAGAATGCATGTTCATTTATTCCTTCATATTTATTAGTTTGCAAGATGATTGCTCTACTGCATGGGAATTCTTCAAATTTTTAGATTTTCTAGTAATGTTAAGATTTTCCCATAATTGCAACCATTTAACTAAGATATATGTGATTGAACAAAGTTTGATGTACAGGATATTTATCTGATGGTAATTTGAACCTTCAGCTGTGCTCCACCCAGACTTAAAAGCAATAGATTTTGGACACCTGTATTTTTTCCTTTTGTACCAAATTCCTAAAGTAAAAAACTTTACCTGTTTTTCAAAATATGAAATTTTAGTGCTGAATTCAGGGTTAGAATTGGAGCAAGAAAAAGACCTCATCCATTGCATTCTGACAATATGTAAAATATGTAAAAAAATTTTTTCCTAACAATGCCATGACTTGAAAGACTTGGAAATATTAATATTATTAATATTATGACCTACATTTAACAATTGTGTTACAGAACCCCACAGTGTTGTCCTAACTTAATGAGATCTGCAAAGACCCGTGAGGTCACAGTCAGGGGTGCCAGGGTTTAGGACATCAACATGACTTTCAGGGGTTCCCAAGGCTTTCCGCAGCAGGATCTGCTCCCCACGGAACAGGAAGAGACTAACTTGCTAGCTTGGAACACAGTAAATCGCCGACCTGGAGGATGGAAGGTGAGGAAGGTGGAGGAGGAAGAAAAGTCTGGTCCCCCGATGGTGGGAACAGAGGGGAGGCAAGGACAGAACCGCCCCATAAATTACCAAGGAGCCTTGGGTCAGCTTGGCCTGCCGCACCAGCTCCAGCACCGCTGGGGAAGGGACTGGGTCTGACCAGGGTGATGGTGAAAGCTGTATGGAGGAGATGGAGCCTCAGTGGGAAAGAGGGGGGTCGCAGGCAGGCTTCCTGAGACCCTTTGTCTACTCACTACTCTTTGGGGAGCAAGTGTGCTGGCCAGTGGACCTGTCCTGTGCTCCTACCCCTGTGCTCGCAGAGCCTCCCACCAGGAAAGAAAGAAGCCATTGGAAGCCCCAGCCAACCCTTTGGACCCTGGTTCTGGTCGCAGCCAGTGGATCCTGCTCCCCCCGCGCCCCCAACCCCCCGGGGTCTCTCTACCTTTTGGCAGCAGGGAGGCTGGGGAGCCAGGCATCCCACACACGGGGTCACAGGGAGACTATCACTCGCAGGCCCTGAGCGGGATGTGCTGCCTTGCTGGAAAAGTCCTGGTTTTGTTTCAGCCTAGGGAGACGCAGACTGGCTGACTCCAGCTCTGATTTCCTTTATTGAATTGCGAGAGATTGGATTTATGGAACACAACTTTCCGATGACAAAAGATGGTCTGTGTGGCCAAATAAAGATGAAGGAAGCTCACTGCCCACTCACGAGGCAATGTGGGCCACTCAAAACAATGAAATAAAATAAAGTGTGGCTACCAATACAAAAGTTGGCTGAAAAAGGAAAGGGGTTGTTTGTTTTAAGGTGATACAGATTCAGAATAGTGGCGGATTTCTGCCACTAAGTTCCCCCCGCCTTTAAAACATCCAACAGCACATAGTACTGGCTCCCTTTGCCAAACCAAGCTGGTTTCAGAATGTGTCAGTCAAAGATACTGTTTTTCAGAAAATGGGAAGTTAGCAGCTCAGCATTTCTGGTCACAGTTCAGCTCCAAGTGTCCCTTATGAATCCATGCTTTGCTTGGCGGGTCCTTGAACAGCTCTTCAGTCAGGGCAAGAGTTCCCAGAGACTGGGGAGCATCCGGTCGGCATCAACCTCCTCTGGCCAGGTCCCAATCACTATACTATATGCTCTTGAGGTCACATACACCTTTCCCCATGGGCCACAGTCCTCTCCCTTCAGGAACAGCATGGTGATTAACTTGCCATTGTTATGCAAAGTATAACAATGGAGCAACCTGTATTATCCATTTCTCCTCTCCTCGAATCAAGGGCTGTGGGGACTATTCTCTACTATTTTTAGGGGCCCCCACTCTGTACCCCATTACAATTACAATCGGTATTTTGGGGAAGTCTGGGAATTATTAATTATGTTGAAAATGTACCTTGCCCACGCTTCCTGTCTTGAAGTAGACGGGAAAACATATCTTAAAACTTTAAACAGGCTACGATGTATTAGAATGACATATTGTAACAAGATATACCGCTTCTCATAAGAAACAAAAATATCAAAAAGGAAATAGAAAACTAATTACTAAGCGCCTTCTGTGGCATTTTCTGTGCTGTCATATTAAAGAAGCTTGACAGATAAAGTTAAATGATGTGGAATGGCAAAGCAAGCAGCTAAATATCCTCCCTCGCTCTCTCTCTGGGAGTTGCCTGCCAGTCAAGTTATTGATTGCTAATGAGAATAATGAATATTGCTAGCAAACCTGACAGAAACACCTGATACATCATTCAATAATGAATAACATGAACTTGTCAAAATAGGAAAATGTTTTCTTGAGACTTCAGTCCAATAGGTCTTAATGACTGTAATCTATGTAATGGATTTTCATCTAATGTGACTTTTGAAAGTATAAAATACACTGGTAATATATCTTGAGCTGTGTGGTATATAAGATATGCTTTAAATATAAGTGTTGTAAAGTCTCCAATCATATAATTATTCTTATTATCAGGATAGATGCAAGAATATATTATTAGATAAATACATTATTCAAATAAGTTATATATTTCTGTTGTGTCAGCCTCTCTCTCTCTCTCTCTCTCTTTTTAGGTGTTTCTCAGTATCTAATGATTCTTGGTGAATTCTTTTTATACTTATAAATTAGGCATTAAATGTTGACAGAAAGGTTAAGTGTTTGAAGTTATTTGTCCACTGACAGGTCTTTAAATTCACTGTGCACAATGGTACCAGGTTGCATATGAGAAACATCAATTCCCATCACCATTTTTACCAAAATCTGTGTTATCTATGTATTTAGGCTTTTTATGTTGGATTGGTCAGTCTCCTAAAGAGGACTTTAAGTTTGGCCTGGTGTGATTTGTGGGCTTAAGGTATAGAAAGGGAGTTTTATGAAGTAAGGCACCTCTTCCTACCTTCAGCAGGGCACCCAAATAGTTCATCTTATTCCCCTTTCCTGGGAAGTAAATTTCCTTTTTTAACACGTGTAGAGGAGGACAATCCTTTAGCTAGCTAGTGACAGGGAAACCAATTCTCTTCCCACACTTTCAGACATCCTTTTCTCAGCACCTCTTCTTTGCACACATATTTCAGAGAGGCGCAATTGCCCAAAATCACTGGGAATTTTTCAGGAATTCTGTGTAAGGCATGTACAGGATCCTTGGACTATCCTTCACCCAATTCTGACCACTAATTTAGCATGTATCATTTAGGGAGATATATGTAAACCCTATGTTATTTATTATTTATAGATTTACTTTTCTTCGTACATCTACTTCATCTACTTTCCTTCTTGCAAACTTTGTTGATTTTTTAAAAAGATTTATTAAATAAAATAAGGTTTTATTTTCATTTACTTTTAGAGAGAGGGGAAGGGAGGGAGAAAGAGAGGGAGAGAAACATCAATGTGTAAGAGAAAAATCAATTGATTGCCATTTGCACGTTGCCAGCTGGAGACCTGGCCTGCAACCCAGGCATATGCCCTGACTGGGAATCAAACCAGCAACCTTTCAATTCACAGGCCAGCACTCAACCCACTGAGCAATACCAGCTAGGGCTATTAGTATTTTTTTATCTGTGATTATCTTTGCTTACTATATTTATACTTGTTGTTATTCTTTTTTATATACATTCAATGTCACCTTACTGGAGTTGTAGAAGGAATAGAGATAAACATATGTATCCAACCTAAAAGTTTATTTGAAAAAAAAATCTCAATTTTATAATATTTATTTTATTAAAAATATCTAGAAACTATTTCCTTTGTAATTTAATATTAATCATTTTTACAAATATTAGCATACAAAAATTCATCCATTATGTGTACCTTTAATTTTTTCCTGAAATTTAAAAATATTTTGGTGTGATGTTTTTTTGTTTTTTTTTTTAAGATTTTATTTAATTATTTTTAGAAAGAGGAGAAGGGAGAGAGGCAGAGAGGGAGAGAGACATCAATGTATGGTTGCGTTTCAACTGCCTCCAGCCACAGACCTGATTGGAGATCTGGTTTGCAACCTGATTATGTGCCCTGGCTGGGGAATCGAACCTGCGACCTTTAGGTTCGCAGGCCGGCACCTTACCCACTGTGATACCAGCCAGAGCTGGTGTGATGTTTTTAAGTCAAACATTCGTAATTATATTAATTTATCTTGAATCAATACATTATCTAATGATCTCACACTAATATTCACTTAAATTCATTTATTTCATTCTCTCTACCAACTATGCCTATTTTACCATTTAATTCTATTGTAAGTTTATCTCTTCTATTTCTTATACTTTGTGATTGCATGTGTTATTTATAAAAAACTGAAGGTATTTCACTTTGATTTTATACATTTAAATCTTTCATATTAATTTTTTAACAGATATATTTATTTCTAATATCAATGCCCTTTGGGTTTTTTTTTTTTTTTTTTGGTTTGATTTCCTTGATATTTCTTTACACTATTATCTCTTCTGTTTTATTGGCTTTCATGCTCTTCAAAATAATGTGCCAGGTAGATATCCTGCTTTTAAAATCCTAAAGTACATTTATCAAGGACATGTTATATCAATATATTGTAGTGATTAAGTAATTATATTTGTAGTATAATCAATGTTATAGTGCTATCCCTGCAACTTCAATTAAGTCACTTATTCTTTCTGATTCTCATTTTCCTCTTCTGTAAGATGAATATAATAATAGATGATTTAGGAGTGTCAAAGCACAATGAGACCATCACTGATTGTCTGAAATAAGAAGACTCAGCTGAATTTATTCCTTGTTATATCAAGCAAGAGTTATCCCAGTTAGGTAGCATATCCCTGAACCTGAGGACAGATTTCTTGGCTTACATAAAATTTTTTTAAAGAAGGTGTAGGGTTTAGGGATTAATAAACTTTCAAAGGCATCAGTGGGATGATATCATCTGTAGAGGCATGCTTACTTAGGAGACTTTGCTAATTGGTTGGCACTAAGCAGTATATCTAGTGGAGAAAGATTGAGATTGGCTAACTTGAATAAAGAGGAGCTGTAATTGACTAGTTGGTGTACAAAAAGCTCGCTCAGAGAGAAAAGTATTTTGCTTATTGTATAAACAGGCTTAAAACTGGTTTGGATTGCTATGCTACTTGTATCATGGTTATAAGGCAATCAGTCTTTTTCCAGAAGTGTAGAAACTTTTTTTCAGAAATATGTAAACAAAGTAAATCATCTTCTACTTTGAAGTCTGTGTGTGTTACTCTCTACTAATATAAAATATAAAGTATTAATAGTCTATGCTTTTTGTGTACAGTGAGTGCTCCTTACTTGTAATTTATTCTCACAATGGACTTTTATTGAGTGTCAACCATGTGACTGTGTGCCTTACATATTTCCTTTGCACACCACAAAATTCACACACACACACACACACACACACACACACACAGAGGAAGAAAAAGAAAGAACATAGAGTCCAGAAAAAATCATATTTTCAGTGAAAATATTGCACAAGTAATTATTTAATATTGTGATGAGTGCTAAAATTAAATACATGATATTGTGATTTTGGGGAACAGGGTCATTGAGAAATGCCATTTCAATTTAGGCATAAGATATAAGTAAGAGTTAACCAAGAAAGTGGAGGGTGGCTGGTGAAGAATCCAGTAAGTGCAATCGAGCAGAAATTAAGATCACATCTACGTAAGTGAAAATCAGCCAGTCTGAGTAGAAAGTGAGAGTAGAAAGAAGATGAAAATCAATGCTGGGATAAGTGGAAGTCTTGGAATTTACCCTCAGAGCAATGGAATGACTCAAAAATGTATTCTGTGAGGACTGAGTCAATGAAACTTAAGACATTTGAACTGAGCAGGTCATTAAGGGAGAAACAAATAATAAAGAAGTAAGAGGATCTGTGGTCAATGAGGAGGCTATTTTTATAGATGCACACTTTTCCTGGTGATTTGACATGGAGATGGTGTGGTGCATAGCATTTAGCATCTATTTTGAAAGCAGAGTTTATAGGATTTAACAAGCACAAATTTGTAAGAGCTTAATTTATCCAGTAATAATAGCTACAGACAAGGTGTGGTAGTAATAGCCATTAAGAGGTTTTTCTATTGGATAATAATCAAGTTATCTACTAGAAAACTTTTCATTCCTTTTCTTCCCATGTTTTATCTATAAATCAAGATAGCGTTTTTAACTGTTTCCTTAAAAAAATGCCTTTTTGAGGAATATGGTCTGCTGCTGAAAAACTAATAGCTTCACTTGAAATATCATGATCTTTCTTTCTCTGCCTCCTGAAAACATTTTACCCTTGCATCAAAATAGACTCTCACAAAACACAAATAAACTTTCAGCTAGTTTTTGCCTCATCTCAAACTTGATTATTAATGGGGGAAAAAAAAAGGTAGGAATTGAAAAGTGTAAAAGATAACAAATAACTGTAACACAATACATGATTTTATTTTTAAAGCTCAGTTTGTGATCAGTAGAACATAATACACACTAATTTATAGAATTAGAATTTAATCAGAAAAACATTGTTATATCTAAATTTTTAGCTTTACTGCAGCTAGAATTGAGTTAAATTATTAAAATTTTGACTTACTCAGGATGACTCCAATTATTTATATGTATTTTTATATAGTTTAGAACTAGCTTTCACTGGTTCTTACAATAATAAATGTAAAATGAGCAATTGTGAGGCCTACAGTAAATGTTTGTTTGTTATGAGTATCAAAGAAATTCTGTATTAGTGTGAGCATCCATTCCTGGGAATAGGACTGCTGAAAGAGTCAGCTTTCTTCAGTATTTTCATCCTAAATTTTAGTCCTGGAAATCATTTACCTTAAAGTCACAATATATTCCTACCCATAGTTTATTGAAGCAACAATTCTTACAGAGGAGGAACATTGTTCTCCAGTTGCAATACTGTTTATATTGCCCTAGCTGATACTAAATGATTCCATCATTTACTACTTTCATGCTAATCTTTATTGTCTGTTTCCCCAAGCATTTCCTTGAAGGCAACTTGAGTCTTGGGAAACTTGCATTTTAGCATTCAGCATCAGGTTTTTGTTATCTTGGTGCACAAATTTTGTCTGCCAGTGTAGGTAAAAATGCTTCACCAAGACATAAAAGAAATAAAAAAAAAAGAAGCCACAAAGGAATAAACAACATATGTTGCAGAATGTAGTCAAATCAGAACAGCACAGTAGAATATGATTGTTGACTGGTTTGTTTTGGTTACCATGTGGTTACTAGTGCTCTTCAATCAACAATGTACACAGTACATCTGCCGTTGTAGCTCACCTATGCAAAGACCTTTCGATGACCTTGTGAGAATTGAAAACAAACTTATCACCTTAGCAGTTTACTGCTTTGCAGTGTATTGCTACTGCTTTGTTTGTTTTTAAAGCAAAGCACCTTAAAAACAAATTGAGTTATAATGGGCCAAAATAGTGGAAGAAAACCATATTAAGATAGATTATAAATGGATTGGAAGATAAAGAACATAGATTATTCAAAAATGAGAAAACAATAATATATTTCAGTAAATTTTATAATTTTATTTTGTCCCACTAATGAACAGGAAAATATGTTTCAGTATGCAGATAAAAAGAATTTGAAATCAAAGATTCATGTGTGGTGGGTGATACCTCATTATAAAGCCTCATTTGTGTAATGAGATGTTTTTCTAAATTATGTTATACTATACAGAATCAAATGCCTCAGATATTAAATTTCTTGAGATGTACAATATATCCATGTCATAAAAAAATATCCCATAAGGGCTCATTGTGAGCCAAATATGTTAGCAAACCTAAGAATTTAATTATGATGGACAGCATTCCTGACCTCCTTATTTAATGTGCGTGCAGACTGTTCTCCCCAGTTTAATGTTTGGCCTCATAGGGACATAAACAGGTAGTTAAACAGATAGAAGGTGTTTATATGAGAATAGATCATACAAGGTTAACCAAATGTTAACAATGCAATAGCTATAGAATTAAAATTTCTGTCTCCTTTTTGTATTGAGATATGTATTTATGTATTAATTTGTATCTACTATAGCTAGGGGCTATATGAACAGCACAGAATTTGGTTAAACTACTATTTACTTCCTCTCTTTATGTTCCTAACATTTTAAGTATCATTATCATACATGGCAAGTAGTCTTCTTATTTTTTAAATTTTATTATTTTTAGAGAGAAGGGAAGGGAGAGAGACAGAGAGGGAGAGAGACATCCATGTATGGTTGCCTTTTACCTGCCTCCAGCTACAAACCTGGCTGGAGACCTGGCTTGCAACCTGGTTATGCGCTCTGGCTGGGAATCGAACCAGCAACCTTTGGATGTAAGTAATCTTTCTTTGAGTATCTGATAGCCATATGGTTTTGTTCTTGAAGGTTTTTTGATCATCCACTCATTAAGGAACATATAACTGATGCGGCATGAAGAAAGTTGATGTAAAACTCGAACATAAACCAATTCCTTAAATAGTGCTGGTCATTAGTCCAAAAACCACTTCCTAAATTAATACAAAGTAAAGTGTTGAAAGTCTCTATGTGCATTCCATGAAAATTATAAATTGATTTATATGTTGGGGAAAATCTTTTTCAAAGCAGAAAAATGAGAAGGCCCACACAATGTATTATAGAATCATGTCTAATTGCAATTACATGAGGAATCAATAAGAAAAAGGTTCTTAGTTTAATATAAATGCATTAGTTTACTACTAATGCATTTTTCTATAATGAATTCCTCTAATAGAATTATAAAGAGGAAGCTGTTTTTCCCAAGTTGTTTTTCAAATTAAAAGTTTATCAAGTCAGGGCCTTGACACATTAAAAAAAAAACAATCACCCAACTTTACCACATAGCTTATTATGAGATAACCAGTAGAAAAAAATAATAGAGAGTATATTCTGGAGAGTGAAGTGTATAGGTTTTTAAAACTTAGCCTGCACTGTGGAAATGCACTATGCTGTTATAATGTGTGAGGCATTATTATTTATCATTTGTTGTAGCCACAGGAAAGGCATAAAGAAGACAAACCCATACCCTGGGGGCCTACAATCTTAGGAAGGTAAGTTTAACAAGTAAAGTAGTTGAAAAAAGGAATTGCTGCACATGAAACTTTTATTCCCGTTCTCCCTTTATCTTACCCATCTGTTACAACAGCAGTTTGAAATGTAGCCTGGCTTTACAGCAATGATCAGTTAGCTAGAGACATTCATGGTGGAGGTACTGCAAGTTTGTATTTAGAATAAAGGGTACCCTTGGGCTAAAAAAAAATAAAAAAGCATTAGTGAGTCATTCTTTCAGAAGGCAAGATTTTATGGTATTAAATTATTTTCTGGAACTTTGAATGACTCCGAAACACACAATTGATCACTGTGGCTATAACATTTCAGTTTCAATGGAGGCATTGCTCCACAATGAAAATTTAATACAACTGCCTAGATTGCACCTCAAGAAAAAAAAAAAATACTGCAAATTGCTAGGGAGACCAGAGTCAGTAAGAAATAAGAAAAAAAAAAAAATTAAAATCGTAGAAAAAGTGACTCTTGAAGAAGAGCTAGGACAGAAATAAGCATAGTGTGTTTAAAGGGAAAATGAACAGACTGACCTGGCTATGTTGAAAAGATATCTTAGAGAGAAATGGGAAATACATTTGGCCAAATAGAGTAATGATGTGGCACATCCTACAATTTGGGCAATGAGATCAGGGGAAACTCTTCTTACTCCTCTCATTACAAAGAAATGGATAAGTGATATTCTAAGGTAGCGAGAAATTAGTCTTATATTAAAATAAATGGACTCTGAAGTGTCAGATTTCTCAGTTTAATATCTTCAAAAATTATTTTAGGTGAATTTGAATGGAGTTAGATGAATCATATTTTAGCACAGTTTTAATTGATAGGACAGCAAAGTGTTCTGAGGCTAAAATTGGATAATAGAGGTTGTGCTCAACTAAAAATTCCAAATTGATTTCAGTCCACCCAGAAACACACACTAGCATGCATGCACAAAAGGACTTACATATATGAAATGTTTTATTAATGGTTACTAAACAATTGACAAATTACATCAAAAAATTTTCATATGATTTTCTTTAAGTACATGAAATTGGTGAAACTAGAATAAGCAATTGAATTGAATCATTATGTGATACTATGATTTATATATCTATACATATAATATATACTCTATAATTAAAATAGATTAATATTGCACAGCCTATTCCTGAAATGAGTTTGTGTACTATAATTTAAAAGATTCTTTGAGAGAAAATCCTAATTGCAAACCTCAGTCATTTACTACATTCAGTTTTTATTTTAATTTTTTATATGGGGATTGTACCAAATAGTAAAACTCAATTTGGTAGCAATACATTCATGTATATAAATCTACCTGATTATGTATCATTTTTGCAATATTTCCTTGTTCTTTTATATTTGTGAATCTTGTCTTCCTGCTTAACATTTAGGTTTTTAGTACTCATAAACTATATTTTCTGATCACTTCTCTTTGCCCAGAATATAGACATTCATGTGTTTCACACTTCCCTCCCCCATGGTCAACCACAGACTTCAGTATTCTATTACTGGTTAATTCAGAAGTACCTCCTTAGTCTCTTTCTCTTAGGTGTCTGACACTGTAATAAGTTTTGGAGCTCTCTAGTAGGGAAAAGACTCTTAGGGGGCATATTTTCTAGTAGAAAACAAACAAATAAGAACAAAGAGATATGTAAAAAAGTATTTACTTAAGCCTCATATAGAACTAATTTATAACTGTGCAAACTATGACATATGGTTTATAGGAGGTAATACAAGGCTTTGTTAAAAATCCATGGTGATGGTTTTGGAGGAGTCTACATCGATATGGGTACAGAAGCCCTCTGAGGCTATGACAGCTAATGGGTAAAGAGGAGTCAATCATGTTTAGAAATAGAGAAAGAAGATTGGTGCATCAAGAACTGAGAAGGCTCAGCTAAGACAGATGGGGAGACCTGCAGATGGTGAGTTGGGAATGACTATGATGAAAGTGACTTGATGAGCTCCATAGCTTTCATTTCTGCATTTTTCCCCCAAAGATATCTTGTTTTTCTATTTTCCCTTCTTAACCATGAAGTTTGGAAGGGTTTAGCCCAACAAAACCTCTACGGGTAGGAAATGAAAATCAAAGCAAACATTATACTCTGTTCAGTGATTATTTCTGGAAGTGCACAATCTGGTTCTGTTCAGTGAGAGAGAGAGACAGAGAGACAGAGACAGAGACAGAGAGGAGAGAAAGACAGAGACAGACAGACAGACAGAATTACACATTAGAGAAGAGAGAGAAAGAAAATCCCTTTTCCTTATGTGATATTGCTGATTGTAGCAAAATGGATGGGGTGGGAGGAGATTGACTTTGAAGAGCCATATTAGCTTTGAGGGGAAAAAAAATTAAATATAGCTTATATACTTTAAAGTTATCCATTAATAGTGATTATCTTTAAAGCTTCTTATTTAATATGACCATAAGAATTGCCATATAGAATACTGATTTTGATCATTTTTCATGTACTTATTCAGTTGCTAAGCCTACCTGTTTTTAATAGTTAGTCTGGTATTTTCCTGATGGTGTAATTTTCAACCTAGAGCAAGTATGTTTAAACCTTTCATAAATTTTGTTCTAGTATTGTCCTTTTAAATTATCTTTTTAATTGATCTGTATGTAATGTTATTGGCAACATACAAAAAGAATGGAGAATATGACAAAATGCCATCATTTCCCACTTTAACAAGAAGACTGTTGTGACATTGTTTGCATGTTTTTATTTTTTGTTTTTTGGGGTTTTTTTTGGTCAAGTTTATTTTTTCAAGTTTTACTGAGGTATAAATGACAAGGTATACAACATTGTGAATGAACTACCACAACCAAGCAAGTTAGTACATCCACCACTGAACATAGTTAGTTTTTGTATATGTGTGTTGAGAACACTTAAGATACTACTCTCACAGCAAATTCCAAGTACACAATATAGTAATATTAAGTACAGTCATAATGCTCTACTTAGATCACCAGAAATAATTCATCATATAAGTGAAATTTTGTCCTTAATAATCAACACCTCTTCATTTCCCCCATCCTTAGGTCCTTAGCTTTTGGCTCCTACCTTTTTATACATTTAAGAGTTTGGCATTTTTAAATTCCACAGAAAAGTGAAATCAGAAAGTATTTGTCTCACTCTTTCTGGCTTATGTCACTTAGCATAATGTCTACCAGGGTTCATTCATGTTGCTACAAATGACAGGAATTCCTTTTTTTATTTGGCTGAATATTATTCCATTATGTGTGTGTGCACATGTGCGTTTATCACATTTGCTTTATCCATTCTTCCATTGATGCATACTTAGATTCTTTCTACATCTTGGTCATTTATGTTGCATAATGCTGCAATGAATATGAGGGGGAAGATGTATTTCTGAGTTAATGTTTTCATTTTCTTCAGAAAATATACCCCAAATATGAATGGCTAGATCACATACTAGTTATGTTTTTAACTTTGTGAAAAATTTCTGTACTGTTTTTCCCAATGGCTGCATCAATTTACATTCCCATCAACAGAACACAGTTTATCTTCTGTCAGCATCCTCAAAAGTATTTTTTGTATTTTTATAATGACCACTCTAACAGTGGTGAAATGATATAATCTCTTTATTTTTTTGATTTGTATTTTCTGGGTATTTTATGCTATATAGAACCTTTTCATATACTTGTTGATTATTTGTATGTCTTCTTAAAGACATTATTATCTATTTAGGCTCTTTGCTCTTTTAAAAAATATTAGATTATTTTTATGCTATTGAGTTTTTATGCTATTTTGTATATTAAACCCTTATTAGATAGTTTGTAAATATTTTCTCCCACTTCATATGCTGCCTTCTCACCATGATGACTGTTTCTTTTTCTGTGCAGAAGCCTTTTAGTTTGATGTAATTCCAGTTATCTTCCTTTGTTGTCTTTGCTTTTGGTGTCATAGCCAAACAAATCATTGCAAGGCCCATGTCAAGGAGATTTTCCCCTATATTTTTTTCTAGGATATTTATGGTTTGAAGTCTTGCATTTAAGTTATTAAGTCATTTTGAGGTTATTTTATTGACACATGAGTGGTTGCTCCCTCTATTTTGGTTTATGGTTGCATTTTGCTGATGTAAGAAAGTGACAGAAGAACCAAGTATACATTTTCACCAGTTCTTGCTGAGGCTACATATAATTTTATAAGACTCCATTCCGCTTCCAAGATCTGTAATTCCTGGCAAGGGGTCTATTTTCCAGACTTAAATTTTCTCAGGTTCCAGTAACAACACTCCATTTGCCTTCTGCTTATAGGTGGTTATCAAGTTCTTTGATTTGTTTCTTTAATCCTAACCACAAATATTTATATTGACTAGTTCTTTATTTTCCATAATCTTGTAAGATCATTAATATATCAATGGAATCTATTTATTTTTTTAGGTATAGTTTATATTTTTGCTGAATTTAGTTATTTTGCCTCTTCAATATTATTAATATTAAATTTTATACTTTTATTTTGAAAGCAAATAATCTTAAGTTTAATTTTTTTGATATTATTAATTTTTCTCCCTTCCTAATTAATCCAAATTTCTATGTAGTTGTTTCATTTATATACATTTTCTAATAAAAATATTTTGGTCCTGGCTGGTGTGGTTCAGTGGACTGGCACCAACCTACAAACCCAAGGGTCGCTAGTTCAACTCCCAGTCAGGGCACATAACCAGGTTGTAAGCTAGGTCTCCAGCCAGGCACCCAGCTGGGGGCAGGTAAATGGTAACCATACAGTGATGTCTCTCTCCCTTTCTTCCTCCCTCCCTGCTCTTCTCTCTAAAAATAATTAATAAAATCTTTAATTTTTTTTTTTTATTTTGTGGATGAGTTAATACTCAGATTGTCATTCATGTGTATATATGTTCCTATAATAATTTACATATTTCAAGTTTTATCTTTATTTTGTTATATTTGTCTTCTAACATCTTTAATTGATGTCTTTCCTAGGTTAATTTTTTCATAATTTTCAATAAATATATTTAAATCTATAAATTTCTACCTAAGCTTTGCAATAGAGTTTGATTTATTTCTAGGCATTGCAAAGCCTATTTTGATTTCATTATTATATTTGATATTTGGCTTTTACCTATTTCTTGCATTAAATATTGGGGAAGATCTTTTTGTTATTATTTGGCTATCCCTTTGTTGGTAATGTTAATAATTGAATTCTAATCAGTAAATTGTTGTTTTTCTCTTTGGACATTAATGGCTTTTCTTCATGATCAAATACATAGCTTGTTAAGGATTTCTTATGTGTTTTTAAGTCCAAACTTTGCTTTTTTTCTATCTATTTTTATTTTAGGTGCCTTACTTCCAGATAGTTTTGGAAAAGTTTATGGAAAGCCCTTTTATAATACCCATTTGATTATATGCTTGCCTCTTTAAAAAATCATTTGACTTGATTTTAGGAAAATTGTCTTTGGTAGATTTTAATGAAGTTATCAATGAAAAACCTTTCCCCTTAGTTGATGATAGATTATCACAAATTTCCTGATTTAGAAAGGAATCTCAGTAAATAACAGTAGAAGCACTTCATGCCTGCTGCACTCTGTGAATGTTTTCTGGTCTCAATTATCGCCAATTATAAAATATTTAGTTTCATAGTTCAGTGAACTATTTCATAATCTAAAAGACTTGTTTGAACCTTTCCCTTGTTCATGTGCAAATTTATACAATATCTGAACTAATAACCTGTTTTTATGCACTCAGGAACCTTTCACCATAACATTGCCTCTCTATTCTTGAACACTCAAAAATCCTGTGTGTTGGGAATCTCACTGAGTTCTTCCCACTTAGCTTAGAAATAAAATTTTTTGAAAGCCAATGTCTAAATGTTTAGAGTAACCAAGTCCATAAAAATATTTCTCCAGAATTGTGACATTACCTATGGAACTATCAGAAAAAAATATTTTAAATGATCTCATACTCATACATAACTGGCACATAATAAATTCTTGTTAAACAAATGAGTAGATTAAAAAATGTAGCTTTGTATGCATTCAAAATAGCCATACCTCATTATTTGTTGGCTTCAGAACTTGTCAAACCCTGTACTCGTGCATTTTGAGAAGGAAAAAAAAATGTTTCAGCACTGGTTGCTTGCCCTGGATTCATGGTGCTTGCTAGAAATTGTATGGGTCAGGAGGCCACCCTGAAAAAGAAAATGCTTCATCATTGGGTACTCCTGGGTCTCAGCACTCATCATGAATTCTGGAACAAATTAACGAGTATGAGGTACCACTGTATTTGATAGAGGATGTAAGTAATAAATCATTTATTACATAAACAGGTGGCAGGAAAAATAACATTTCGGTCCATGTAGTAAGAAATGAAAATATCTGGAGTTTAACATGAGTTATCATTCTTTGATATGTTTCTTGATATGTATGCTCTCCTCACAGTGCCAGACAAGTTTTACCTGGAGTCCCCTTCCAACCCTGAGCTCTGAGACAAGAAGAGCAAGCCAATAGAGGTCTAGGGACCCTCTGCTCAAAAAGGCTGAACAATGATGTGGGTGCTGGATAGGGAACAAGGTGCCCAGGTTCTGTTTCTAATGTGATGAGGCCACACCAGTTCTTTATCAGATGGTCTCTAGAACGCTCTCAAAGCGCTGGATACACTTCTGTGCGATGAACACCCTCTGACCCAGCAGCACAAACTTTTGGCAGATTGAAGAGGAGCTGAAGCAGCAGTGACATTCATGCAGCAGCACAGCGACCTCGGAAAAGAGGCTCTTGCGTAGAATCACTACGTGGTCCTGCAGACACTGGGTGAACCTTCTCGGTGCCGAGTTCTGTTTGTGACAGACGGCGAGGACCTGGCCCAACTCCACCTCCGTCTTGCATTCAGGGAAGGGAAAAGCTTGGGCTTCATCTTGTGTAATTTGTTATTGTCCGCTTTTGTGGGTGAATCAGTCACTTTTTGGAAAGGACAGGTGATGGATGGGTGTCAAGACCCCACAAATATTGCTTTGCCCAGGAAGACGACAGGGGGTTCCAGGTCCACAACCTGCAAGGCTTGGCCAAGCTGAGGACACAGGTGTTGTGCAGAGATGTGGTTCTCCCATTGTGGGGGAAGGAGGCAGCTTGTTTCCACAGCACCTTCCTCCCCTGCCCCTTCTAGGAAAGGGAGCCTGTCCTGAAGCCTCTGGAACTTTCTGCACACAGACTCTGCTGGGGAAATGCTGGGGTCTTGGGCTCTTTCAAGACCACAGGTACGGGTGTCATAATGAAAATAGGAGAGGACAGCATTGTCATGGATGGAGACCCTGAGGTAATATTTTATGCAGACTGCTTGATCAGAACATTTTGCTCCTAGGTCAAGTGTCAGGAACTGGTGGGCAATTTTTGACCATCAGTGAAGTGCAGAATGTCATTCCTACTGCAGTCATTCAGGTTTCTGGTATGCACCTTAACTCTCTTCACACTTCTCTTTGCACTTCACTTTCTTCTCAACAGAGTTGCTCCAACTGTTGGAGCCCAACAGTTTATTGGGCTCCAAATGCCCAGGTAAGGTCATCCCACAGTGTGCAGGGGGCACAGCTCTGTCACCTTTGCCTGAGTTTTCTTTACTCCTTTTAACTTTCAAGCAACACATTTAAATGTCAATACAATTCCGGGCTTCTTGCCCATTTGCCAGTCTTTATTTACTGTGTCACCATGGGCATCCTGCATCAAAACTGAGTGAGATTAGATTAAATTGTAGTCACCAAATTTTAATGCATTAACCATGTCTTGATTCAGTGTTTAAACCTGGCTAAAGTTCAAAATATTTTAATTCATTTGTAGAAGTTTTTTATACATGTTTATTTTAACAAGGTAATGAGCATAGTTTCTCATTCCACCGAAGTCCCTCAATAACCAAGTCTAGAAAACTAAGAAAAGGTGAAGTGCTATTTAAATAAAGTAATTCAGATAATTAAAAACTGTGTTAACATATTATAATTCATAGTTAAGCTGTTTTTTCCAACATCAATTAAATGCTACATTTAGTTCATGAAAAATTGAAATACAACACTCAATTATTTTTTATCTTTTATGTAACAGTAAATTTTAATGAAAATTATAATATTCAAATAATAATAAATTATTTAAGCACTACACATTTATCCAACATAGGATAGTCTTTAATTATGTCCAAGATTAGTACATCATTGTGCCTTCACATATATGTGAGTCTATTCAAATCCTTCTCATTCCAAATCCATTTTGTGGTTTTATTGACTACATCACCAAGAATTTAAAATAATACTTACTATTTATGAGTAATTATTCAGTTTTATTCATTATGCTCTGATTATAATATCAATGAAATTTTCCATCATGTTCTACATGCTTATTTATATCTATGTAGTATTAATTTAACTACTTTAAATAATTTTACAGAAATAATGTAATTTCAAAACATTTTTCCAGGCCTACATTTTTGTCGTAGTACCTTCACTATAATTATAATGGTAAAGGTATACTTCGATATTTAATTTAATTTTATAACATTTTTATGGTAGATGTAATATTCTGCTTTGTGAATTATGTTAATAAAGAGACAAAATGTATCTGAACAGATGCTTATAAAGATAATTCATAAAGCTGTTATATCTATGAGTAAAATATAAATCCAGAATATTTTCAATCATAAAGTTATATTTTACTTTCAAAATTAGAATAGGTATATCATTCAGCAAAACTACATTAGTGTTTTTAGTGATATAGATTATAACATAGAGTTTTTTTCAGGGTATTGACTTGTATACTAAATGGAAATCAGAGATCCTAAACAGTATGGAAATTCTCAGGGCATAACATTATTGGATTTAAATTCTCCAAATGTGTTATTACTTTACAAATACTGCATGTGTTATTACTTTTCAAATACTGCTATTTCATCTAAATATTTCACCCTACTTGAATACCAGCCATTTAAAAGGGATTTTGGTTACTTTATTTATTTTCTGTGCATTTTAACCTACTAAAAAACAAATAACACAATTCAAAGATAATGTATGGCTTTGGAAACATTTTCCAAAGAAATCTATTTTGAGAATGAGACCACTGAATGCTCAACATTGTCTAATCACAATGCAAAAAGATAAACACGATGCATTTTCCCCCTAAATCTTTAGTACATATAAAAGGTGTATGTATGAAGGAGAGACCAAAAATGCTGAAAAGTCAAATTTGATACACATCTAGAGAATTCAAATACTTATTGTTAGTTATTATCTTTAAATGTATCCTTAATATAAGCCTTGGACCAGATATAGGACTATTAAGGTCTCTCTTGCATGCTAAACATTGACTTAACAATAACTTGCCTTTAAAATGGTTCTGCATAACCCAAAAGCTGCTGGTTCGATTCCCAGCCAGGACACATAACCAGGTTGCAAACCAGGTCTCCAGCCAGGTCCGTAGCTTGAAGCAGGTGAAAGCTTGAACCATACATTGATGTCTCTCTCCCTCTCTGCCCCTCTCTCTTCTTCTCTCTCTAAAAATACTAAATAAAATCTTTTAAAAAATAAAAAATAAAATAAAATAAAATGGTTCTGCTTGGAAACCCCAAAATAGTAGGAATTACATTGATATTGTGCTGTATAGAGTTGATTTACAGCTACTCTTAAAAATTTCTATTCTTATCTGTGGTGATACTGAATGTTGGCTTTGACTCTTGGCCACAATATGGGCTACAGGATTTATAACATGCATTTTAAAATCTATAACTCCCCTGAACACACTTTCTGTTACGTTTAAGGATGGTTTTTACTTGGTGTAGCCTATTAAACACTCTGGCTTAATTACATGGACAGACATACATAAGCTGCCTTTCCTAACTTCTGCTCTGAGCTCTCCTGAGGCCAAGATTCCTTGTGCCAATGAGTTCATTTGATGTGAAAATCTGGTCCATGGGACATTAAAGATTCTGGGAAGATTGCAAACTGGATATTTTCCAGACCTTCCAAATTGGCCTGTACTTTTACATTTGAATAAAAAGCATTATGTGAATATGCTTTGGGAAGTCTGGTGAGTCCTTTGAAATATCCAAGCTTAGAAACTCTTTGTAGTACTTAATTCAGTTTTTCAGGGTCAAAACTTGGATGAGACAAGTCAAGAGACTATGACACAAACTTTAAGGAGACACTAACTTGTAAGAATCTGAAAGTATCTCTAATTCTGTTCTGTGGGTACCTCATTTTCTCCATCTCAGTCTAAAACCTGCTATCATCATAATTGCAAATGTCTTTCTAATTAAATACATAGGGAGACTCAGACTTAGAGCTCTATTACCAACTACCTTTGCCTTTCCTGCCTTTATGTTATCTGACAAGGTAGTCCATGGATTTGTAATCATCTTTGTTAAAATCTGCTCTATCTATTAATACTCTCAGCAGCCATTGCCATTAAAATGACTTTAATCTTTTAAAGCAAGTCATGCTAAAATGAAAGATTGGATTAACCATTGCCATTAAAACAATTTCAAATACTTCTTTGAAATAATTATGTTAAAGCTTCAGTGAGAAAAAATGGATTAGAACTTGCCTCAATGTTTTTGTTTTTGTTTTTTTCATTTTCAGAATTCTTATAGAAGTAGTAGGACATCTTGTTTATTCTGTCCCAAAGGTTAGATGCAATGGTGGCGATGCTTTGCAAATGTAAAGGGTTAGGAGCATTTTGATAAATGCTTTGGTGAAGAATTCCATACATTAGAGAATAGTTAAAACCTTGAAGTACAAATAATTGTTTTCACTGTAAGAGCATTAACATTTGGATTTAGTGGTTTGTTAAAACATGTGCATAACATTTTGTTGATGATTATTATGTATTAAAATAGATAACATGATAAACTGTAAGATTTCAAAAAGATGCCACATATTTATTTACATTATTTCAAACAATTTCAAGTTTGAAATATTTTTTGCAACTTCTATCGATATCTTCCTTGGGTTAGTCTTCACAAGGATTCAAAAACCTAAAGGATTCATTTTAATTGTGATGATATTTTCTCACCATGAGTTAGTCCATTAAAATCACATTGAGTAAGATTACAGGTAAAGTGCTCGGCTGTTGGTTAATTTTCAAGCAAAGCTAAAATCATTTAACTCCAAATATCCTGCTATGATTCAAAGTATCTAAAACACTAGTCAGTGAAATGTGAAGCTGTTAAGTGTTTTTCTTGAGGGCTCAGCTCACTATCTAGCACACTAATATACTTTCACTTTGGAAAAACATGCAGAATAAATTTCTAGAAAAATGTATTTCCATTTTTGTTTACAGTAATAAAAAATTTAATATTACAGTTTATTTCAATCTTTATTTTCACTAGTAAAAAGGCAAAGGCTCTAAAAGTCCTATTTTTATTTTCTAAAAATGAATTTCCTAGATAGCCCATAATTTCTCAATGATAAAATAGTTCATACTGATAGAGATTCATATAAATACATAATATTTGAGACCATTCTATGGTGGTCTAACACCTAGGGTAGAGCATTTCTCACTCATGAAGAACTATACATCCCAAAATGATTCATAATACTGATCTAAAGTATTATTGTTAATTAATTATATATTAGTTTTATAAACATTATGCAGTCAGTATTTATTATGTTTTCAATGCACTATTACATAAAGCATACAGTAAATAAGAAACGAAACCATGATTTTAGAAGCAATGGTTATTTACAAACTTCAGCACATATTTTCTTGGCAAACTTTGTCAAAAATTTTTTCTCCTTGAGCATTGATTTATTGATTTCTTCATCTACAAAGAATACTCCTACTATATAGAAATATTTTTAGGTTAGTTATTTCCATGTGGCAGACCATAAGATGGTACAATAATGTCAGTGAAGCTCATGAAATAAATTCCATACAAAAGTGGACAAAAGGAAAATATTGTCCTAATTTAATAGACAACGCTAATTGAATCTGATTATACATGGTTGATGGACTACATCACTGTTTCAATCTTGATACATAAACTCATTAAAATGTACATAGGCTTTCATCTTTCACCATGGTTTTAGAGATCTGGAAGAAGTGTTGTTAGTACTCTTTCAATAAATGTAGATTAGAACAAACATTAAATTTATCGACAGATGAATAGATTTTAAAATATGATTATATATGGATATAATATATATACACATTATTATCTGTCATCTATCTATTTATCAATACTATCCAACTATAAAATAGAAATACTGCCATTTGCAGCCACATGAAGAGATCTTGAGGGCATTATGCTAAGCAAAGTAGTTCAGAAAGAGAAAGACAAACACTGAATGATTTCATTAACATATGGACTCTTAAGCAACCAAACTCATGAAAACAGATCCAGATGGTGGTTTGCAGAAGGTAAGAGATAAGGGTATGGAGTGAAGGTGGTCAAAAGGTGCAAAATCCAGTTATAAGATAAATTCTAGATATGTAACATATAGCATAATGACTACAGATAACAATACTGTGTATTTGAAAACTGCTATCTTAACATTTCTCATAATAGGAATAAAACATTTGTCACCATGTGACAGGAGGGATGTTAACTAAATTTATTATTTCTAATAATTTGGCAATATACATATATCAATTAATTTTATTGTACTCCTTAAATTTATACAATGTTCTAAGTCAATTACAGCTCAATAAAACTTGAGAAGAAATTCCAAATACTGATGAAAGAAACAAAAAACAAACCTAGTTAAAGGAAGAAAAAGTTCTGGCAGGGTAACTATGTTGGTTGTAGTATTATCTTGATGTGCCAATGTTGTAGGTTCAACCCCTGGTCAGGGTACATAAAGGATTCAACCTATGAATGCATTGATAAGTGGAACAACAAATTTTCTTTTTTCTCTCTCTTTCTCCCCCTTCCTGTTGCTCTAAAATCAATTTAAAAATTAAATGGACAGCCTTGGCTGGTGGTGCAGTGGATAAGGTGCTGGCCTGCAAACCCAAAGGTTGCTGGTTTAATTCCCAGCTAGGGCACATAACCAGGTTGCAAGCCAGGTATCCTGCCAGATCCATGGCTAGAGGCAGGTGAAAGGCAACCATACATTGATGTCTCTCTCCCTCTTTGCCTCTCTTCCTTCCCCTCTCTCTGAGGATAATAAATAAAATCTTTTAAAAAAATTAAATGAAAAAAAAGGTTTTGTTGATGGATTTAAAGATTCAATATCCCTTATTTGGTCTCTAGCTCCAGAAGACTTTCAATTGTAGCTACCATATTTTTGGCCTTTTAACCCAAGTACCTGTATGTATCTCTATCCAAGGGCATTCTCTGTCCATGAAAGTGTGTAGTCTGTATGTGCCTGAGAGCTAATGATCCCAGAAACAGTCCTTAAACAATGAAGGAAGGGAGGTATATACCACAACTTTTTTTACTTTAGGTGACATCATTCTAAATTGATTTGTACAAGTCTGTAAGAGGGTCACTAATGGCATAAAACCCTATTTGTCAGTATGCTAACTTGCTTATTAACATACTCTTAAATGACTACATCACTCCCTCAGCCCCTCACTGTGTTCCTAGGGTGATTTCTGAAAAACTATTTGTATTATTGATGTCATTTTGAAATAATAGACCAAGAAAGCCATCATGTGAAAATATTTCTCTCAAAATTCCTTAAATATAATTCCTAAGGCATGATCTACTAAGAGAAATGAGAGCAAAATTCAACTCACCTTCTTAAAATTTTAGCATTAGGTTGGATTAGGAATTTCTGTATCTACAACTTCTGCTTTTGTTAACAGAAAGACCATTCCAGCAGCACCCAATAAAGCAGTTCATACAACTTAGTTGGATCAAAGATTCCTTTTTCCACCATATTCACAAAATCTCAAAGCATAGTGTCATAACCAACTTCTGATGAACTTTGCATAATTTTCTCAACTCTCAATGATCCCTCAACACCTGCATTCTTAGCAATGTTCATTGCAGAAATTCTGGGGGCTTTTTAAAAATAATTTCTATGCCAATTTTTTAATATTGATTAGCTGGAGTTAAGGAGTCCAAATCTGGGATGAACCAAAGCAGGGCCCAAAGGCTCCCAGAACAATGCCTTCCTTGGCTTGGCAGCAGCTCATATGGCATTGAAGGCATCTGTTACCTTGTCTTTTCATCCACTTCAACATCACTTGTCCCACCAACCTTTAGCATAGCTACTCTACCTGAAATTTAACTTCTTTAAAGGTTTAATAATACACATGTTATCTGCTTCATTTCAGCAGTGTCTGTGAATTATAGAATAAATGACCAACTTAATCTAATTTGTTGAAATTATGAGCATGGGATTGTTTATTATATGGTCTTCTTATACCTTTGTTGCCTATGCAATCTAGTTGTATTTTCTTTTTTATTCTTTTTTTTTTTAAGATTTTATTTTATTTTTAGAAAGAGAGGAAGAAAGGGAGGCAGAGAGGGAGAGAGACATAAACGTATGGTTGCTTTTCACCTGCCTCCAGCCACAGACCTGACTGGAGACCTGGCTTGCAATGCCCTGGCTGGGAATTGAACCTGTGACCTTTGGGTTTACAGGCTGGCAGCTTATCCACTGTGCTACCAGCCAGGGCTACTTTTTTATTCTTATTATTGGTAATTTGTGTTTTATTAAATCCATGGATCTATATAAAGAATCCAAATTTCTTGTCTGTTTTCTTTATGTTTAGAATTTTATTACCTTTTCTTCATTATTCCCTTCTTTGCACTTAATTTGGCTTAGTTTTTAAAGCCTCAAGTAATAATAAAGAGTAAATTTTTATTGGTATCTCTTATTGTAAATATGTATTACTTTAGTACCTTGAGAAATTGGTTGAATTGTAAAAGATAGGATTTGGGTGTGCCTGAAATATCCAGCAATAGAATAAACAAATGGGACTATATCCAACTAAAATGTTTCTGCTCAACTAAACATCAGCAAAATGAAAAGGGAACCAATTGTATGGGAAAACGTATTTGCCAATGATACCTTGGACAAGGGTTTGATCTCCATAATATATAGAGAACTTATATGACTCAACACCAAGGCAAAGGACTTGAACAGACAGTTCTCGGAGGAGGACAAATGGGGCCCATAGCCATATGAAAGAATGCTCAAAATTACTAGCTATCAGGGAGATGCAACTTAAAACCACAATGAGATACCACCTTACACCTGTCAGAACGGTCATCATTAACAACTCAACAAACAACTGGTGCTGGAGAAAATGTGGAGAAAAGAGAATTCTGGTTCACTGTTGGTGGGAAGGCAGAATGGTGAAGCCATTATGGAAAACAGTACAGAATTTCCTCTAAAACCTAAAAATGGAACAGCCATTTGATCCAGTGATTCCACTGCTAGAACTGTACCTGAAGAATCCTGAAACACCAATTCAGAAGAACCTACATGCCCCTATGTTCATAGCAGCACTATTCACAATAACCAAGTCCTGGAAACAGCCTAATTGTTGATTAGTGGATGAGTGGATCAAAAAACTGGTACATTTACATAATAGACTATTACACAGCAGAAAGAAAGAAGGAACTCCTACCATTTGTAACAGCATGGATAGAACTGGAGAGTATCATGCTTAGTGAAATAAATCAGGCAGCAAAAGACAAATACCATGTTTCACCTAATACAGAAAACTAGTGAACAAAACAAACCAATGAGCAAAGTAAAGCCAGAGGCATGGAAACAAAAGATAGACTGACAGAGACCAGAGGGCAGGAAGAAGGAGAAGAAGAGGAGAAAGAACGGAAAGTATCCAGTCAAAGACTAGTATAAATGACCCATGGACCTAGAGAACAGGGTGGGAACTGACTATGTGAGAGGGGCAGGGGTCAGGGAAACATGGGAGTGCAATGGAAAAATGGGACAATTGTAATAGGACAACAATTAAATAATACATTTAAAAAAAAAAAAAAAAAGAAATTTTGGCTAGTGGCTCAGTTGATTGACACCAGCCTGTGAACCCAAAAGTTACTGGTTTGATTCCCAGGCAGGGCACATAACCAGGTTGCAAAGCCAGGTCTCCAGCCAGGTTCATAGCTGGAGGCAGGTGAGAGGCAACTATACATTGATGTTTCTCTCCCTCTCTGCCTCCGTCCCTTGAATAAATAAAGAAATAATAAATAATAAATAAAGAAATATAAATAATAATAAATAATAAATAAAATGGTAAACAAAAAAGAAATTTTGAAAATTGATTTTATCAGTGATGATTAATTTAATCTGGATATTGGTGAGATCCTGGGATCATCATTACTTAAAGCTCTAGAGATAATTACAGTATGCAACAACTTTCCTAATGACTAACATACATTCTATAATTCTCAATTAAATATATATACATTTGTATTATGAAATAACTAAGTTTTAAACATGATGTGACTCACTAAAATATGAAGTATATGTATTTGTATATCATCAATTAATTTTTGTGCTTTTATGATAATTGATTATTTACATATGAAAAATATAATGGTATTGTGGCCTGATGTAACTAACCTGGAATGCTGAACTTCTACTAGGGGAAAATACAGCCCTGAAAGCCTTTATTTTCATACCTCTGCCTCTGTTCTGAGACTAATATTTGAAGAGCAAGAAGAATGAGGAGCAATAATAGTGTTACTAGTGAGGAGTGTTTGTGCTTACATAAAGTGTATGATACAAACTCTCTTGATATCAAAAAGAACCAGAAAGGTAAGAAGAAAAGAATTACATTTAAATAAAATTTTAAGGAATTATCTTTTTTTTACTTCATTTTCTTTTACATGAGAGAAAGGAAAAGGAGAAAAAGATAATTGCTGAAAGAACTGAGAAAATGACCCAAGTCAAACTAATTTATTTTCAGGTTAAGATTTTACTCTATTACACGAGACCTTTTTTGTTTGTTTGTTTTTTTCAATATGTTCTTTGAACCTACTCTGTATCTGAAGTTCAATTCTCATTATATGGAGACTCTCAGTCTGTTCTCTGGCATCCAGACGTGAGTGGGAAAAATGCTTACAATTCTCCACCCTTCCTTTTTGATGTACTGAAAAACCTGTCCAGTAAGTGTAGAATGTATTTACTAAGTTTGTATAAAGGCCAAGTCTTTGCTAAATGTTGATGGAAAAAAAAAACCCACCAAAAAACTAATTATAACCACACTGTTAGGAATTCAACTACCCTACATACAGAGTCAAGATTTAGACCTGACTGGTGGCACAGAGGATAAGGCACTGGCTTGCAAACCTAAAGGTCGCTGGTTTGATTCCCAGTCAGCCCACATAATCAGGTTGCAAGCCAGGTCTGTAGCTGGAGGCAGGTGAAAGGCAGCCGTACATTGATGTCTTTCTCCATCTCTGTGTCTCTCCTTCCCCTCTCTCTAAAAATAATAAAATCCTAAAAATAAAAAAGTAGTATATGTCCTGCATTAGAAAAGTCTGCACTAAGTCTAGTGAAATCAGGTATTGATTTGAACATTTTGCTCTGAAATTATACAACTGAAAGGGGCTGTGTTTATATGTTTCTGAGTTGGTGACCTCACTGATTTTTATCTTACACTTATAATATGTGTACTATTCTGTTACATTTTTTTTTAGCAGCTTGATTTTTTTTGACACTATGATAAGAATTTGTCAACCTTTTATCAAAGCTCTTCATCCAATTGACTTAAGTGATTTTTTTACTTCAGTTTTATTATTGTTGTATTAAATTTCTCCCATTTTCTCCTTACTTCTCCTGCCCCACCCACTCCACTCCCTCTCCTACAGTCAATCCTACATGTCCATGGGCAATCCATACTAGTTCCCTGACTAAACGGTTCCCCTTTTTGCCTCTTTTTCCCCCTCTACCCTCCCCTCTGCAAACTGAAAGCCTGTTCCTTGTTTCCATGCCTCTGATCCTATTTTGCTTGTTTGTTTGTTTTGTTCATTAGTCTCCTGTATTGGATGAGATCATATGGTATTTGTCTTGCACTGACTGCTTTATTTCGCTAAGCATAATACCCTTCAGTTCAATCCATGTTGTTGCAAAAGGTAGGAGTTCCTTCTTTCTTTCTGCTGTGTAGTATTCCATTGTGTAAATATATCAAAGTTTTTTTTCTCCATTCATCCACTGATGGACACTTAGACTGCTTCCAGCACTTGGCTATTGTAAATAGTGCTGCTATGAACATAGGGGTGCAAAGTTCTTTAGAATTGGAATTTCAGGGTTCTTCGGGTATAATCTTAGCAGTGGAATTGCTAGGTCAAAAGGCTGTTCCATTTTTAATTTTTTGAGGAAATTCCATACTGTTTTCTATAGTGGCTGCACCAGTCTGCATTCTCACCAACAATGTACCAGAGTTCCCTTTTTTCCACATCCTCTCCATCAGTTGTTGTTTGTTGATTTGTTAATGATAGCCATTCTGATAGGTGTGAGGTGGCATCTCATTGTGGTTTTAATTTGCATCTCTCTGATGGCTAGTGATTTTGAGCATTCTTTCATATGCCTATGGACCCTCTGTATGTCTTCATCAGAGAGTTGTCTGTTCAGGTCCTTTACCCATTTTTAAATTGGGCTGTCTGTCTCCCTGGTGGTAAGTCACATATGTTCTTTATGTATTTTGGGAATTAAATCCATGTCTGAGGTATCATTGGCAAATATGTTTTCCCATATGATTAGTTCCCTTTGAATTTTGCTGATGTTTTCTTTAGCTGGACAGAAACTTTTCAGTTTGATATAGTCCCATCTGTTTATTTGTTCCTTTATTTCCTTTGCCCTTGGAGAAGTATCGGTGAAAATATCGCTGCATGGGATATATGAGATTTTACTTCCTATGTTTTCCTCTAGGACTTTTATGGTGTCACAGCTTATGTTTAAGTCCTTTATCCATCTTGAGCTTATTCTGGTGTACTGTGTAAGTTGGTGGTATAGCTTTATTTTTTTGCATGTCCCTGTCTAGTTCTCCCAACACTACTTGTTGAAGAGGCTATTTTCGCTCCATTTTATGCTCCTTCCCCTTTTGTCAATACATTTCTTCTACATGCTCTCTTCTTAAATGAAACACTGTTTTAGCTATTACCATTTAGTAAAACAAGATGAGTTTAATAACATTTAATAAAACTAGTCTGTTTTATACTCAATACCAATTTATTTTTATGCTGTTTTTATATAGCAAAAATTATAGAGTATGTAAGGCATAACAGCAATATGAGTTGCTCAGGAGAAGGCAGAGCATAAATTAGGTAGAGTTTAGTATTGAGGAGACAGAAAGGAGCTAACTGCACCTGGAGAAAGAGCCTTGTAGTTAGCTGAAGTATGGAAAGCTACAGAACAGTTATTAGTGGGTCCTCAAAAAAGAACACTATACTGTGACACTAAATAGATGTGGCAATATCTGATGGCTGGTTTTATAGGCAACTAAGGAAACAAAGGGGAAAGGTAACACTTTGTTTGCTTACTGTCTTTTTTTAATTTAATTTTATAGTTGTTGTATTACATCTATCCCTTTCTTACTCCCCTCTGTCCCCTTCCCCACCCGCCCACTCCCCCCCTCCAAAGTCAATCCCACTTGTTGTCCATGTCCATGGTTCTTCCATACTAGTTTCTTGACTAAACTGCTCTCCTTCTTTGCCTCCTGCTCCCCCCTCCCCCTTTCCCCCTCCCCTCTGTTCATTGAAGGCCTATTCACTGTATTCATGTATCTGGTTCTGTTTTGCTTATTGTTTGTTTTGTTCATTATTGTCCTGTAATGGGTGAGAACATATGGTATTTGTCTTTCACTGACTGGCTTATTTCACTAAGCATACTACTGTCTAGTTCCATCCATATTGTTGCAAGGGTGAGGGTTCTTTATTTCTGCTGTGTAGTATTCCATTGTGTAAATGGGGAAAAGGGAACCCTGGTGCCCTGTTTGTGGGAATGCAGGCTGGTGCAACCACTGTGGAAAACAGTATGGAGTTTCCTTAAAAAAATAAAAATGGAACTGCCTTTTGACCCAGCAATTCTACTACTAGGACTATACCCAAAGAACCCTGAAACACCAATTCATAAGAACCTATGTTCATAGCAGCGCTATTTACAATAGCCAAGTGCTGGAAACAGCCTAAGTGCTCATCAGTGTTTCTTACTTTCTATTGTTTTTTATTCTATCTAAAGATTGGATTGGTGTCTCCAAGGAATTTGTTTCTGACCTCTTTATCCTCTTATTCACATGTCATCCGCAGGCAGTTCCACATACCCAAATTAGTATTTCTAGCCCAGACATTATATTGAATGCTAATCAGTTTATCCTAAACAAGCAGTGGTTTTCTGTACTTAGATTTTTATCAGGAATTCCAATTCAACACTAAAAGGACTTCATTATTGAACATCCAAATATAGTATTTCTTCACTATTTCATTTTCCACCTATAGCAATAATATTTATTTAGGATAAGGGAGGATTATTTTCCTATTTATGGAAAATTCTCATTTTTATATGTTTACATGTTTTGTACACATGTCAAGACCTGAAGTTATTATAAATGACCATGAAAAGCATCCTTTATATAGAACAAAATAAGGGACTAAATATTAAAATATTACAATGAAGATTGAAACACAACAAAAATAATTTATATAGTTCTGTATGTATTTGATCACTTATACTTTTGACAATAATTTAAAAGTTATTGATTCAAATTATTGTTTCTTTTTTTCTCACTAATCATAATCTTATACATCATCTCTACTCTTGGTTCAAATATTCTTGATCAGTGTTCTGATATTTTAGCTGACATTAAATATTTCACACAAAAATTAAAAATATCACAACTTTTTTAAGCATTTCTTGCTCATTCTCTTTTCAATTTCAGTTTAACACATATTAGGTTATTATCTTGAAGAATTCAGCTGTCACACAGTGATCTCACTACAAGGGGAAGAAAAAGTGTTTGTTATATTAACAGTTAATTAGCAGCCTTAGGATTGAAGTGGTTTAGAGATATTTAAAAAGTAAGGAAAACAAACATGGAAAATTTGCTGTTAAAGAGAATCACAGAAAATTCTTCACCATAAATCAATGTATCTACACATATTTTGTTTCATATTAAATCAAATACTATTCTAATTTATTATGTCATTGCTGCTCATGATGCAATGTTGCATATTATAACTGCCAAAACCTTCATAATTTAATCTTACTTTGGTGTATGTGAAACTCAGCAGTAGTATTGTTTTGTTTTGTTTTTTTAAAGATTTTATTTATTATTTCCAGAGAGAGAAGGGAAGAGGCAGAGAGGAGGGAGAGAGGCAGATAGGGATAGAATCATACATCAATGTATGGTTGCCTTTCATCTGCCTCCAGCCACGGACCTGGCTGGAGACCTGGCTTACAACCTGGTTATATGCCCTGGCTGGGGAATCGAACCAGCGACCTTTGGGTTTGCAGACCGGCACCTTATCCACTGTGCTACCAAGTATTGGTTTTTTATCAAAACATATTTTAAGATATTTCACAGAAAATTATAATAATAATATAGAAAATAAGATAGTTTCAAAAGTAGTGATTCTGAATTTTTCGGTGACCAATTAAATAAAAGAATTTTTAAAAGTTTTTTGTTTTAAAATTTTGTGTACAAGATTCTCAACAGTCTCAAAGTTTTGAGATATTATTTATGCAAATCAAAGGCTATGGGCACAGAAATTTTATCACTATTAGGAGAAAATAATTTGATTTCATGCATGATTCAGTGCAACTCCAGTCTTTATATTTAATCAATTAATTTCACTATCAAATTGGTTGCTTTATTGACATTTAGAATAAATGTTAATATTCAGATTATTAGATATACATGAAATTATTTCAAATTTATCTTTCACATATAAAAAATAAGCCTAATATGAGTTGCACCCCTACTAACCTATGAAACAGAATCAATGTATTTATAAAAAAACAAAAATCAAAGTTGGGTGCAATAGATATTCTTACTTTTACCATGGATTCTACTAAAACAGGGGCATTAATCTACCCACAGAGTCTAGTTTCTCATCACCTTGTGTATGACTGGTATTATCTGGAAGTAGCTATAATACAATGATACCATTTAAAATTTACTTCTCTTATTGTTTTATATTCACAGTCTTTTTCACCAAAAGTGAGAAACTTCTCTTTATACTATATCCTCCAATGTCAACTTCTATGCTTGGCACAAGTATAATTTCAACTGGTTCATCTACTTCTCTTTTACTTCCAAAATTCAGATAAAAATTATAGAGAAGTCATATTAATGACTTATTTAACACATGGCAATTTCATACAGTTCAATTAAATACTTACTATCTTTCAAAAGCCTTTATATCTCCCGGAATTTCCAACATTAATTTGTCCTTTAAATGAGCAAGGATGGTTAACTCAGGAAAATACAATGAAGCACCTGCTGGTGATTGGAAGAATCTGGTGAGGTCCCAAGATGCCTACTTTGAAGGGGACTGAAATGTAATTTTCCTATATACAATGTTTCTTGTATCTTGTATCTTCTTCAATGAATAGCTCTATTTTTCATAGTACATGGCTAAATACCTTCTGGACAAATGTCATATATGCAATGAAATGTCATTCAGCCTAAAAATGATACCACTTGAGACAGCATAGATTGATTGAGAGGTTATTTTGCTAAGTTAGGTAATTCAGACAAAGACAAATCCCATATGATTTTGCTTACATGTGAAATCTAAAACAACAAAATTATAAAAAATAATTCATAGATTGATGGTTGCCAGATGAGAAAAGGTTTGAGGGGCCGCATGAAAAAGAGAAGGGATTAAAAACTACATATTGTTAGTCACAAAATTTTACAGTGACATAAAGTACTCCATATAGAATATAGTAATAATATTTTAATAACTATGTATGATGCCAAGGGCACCATAGAAATAATAGGGCATTGCTTTGTAAAGTGTATGGTTGTCTAACCACTATGCTGTACACATGAAACTAAAATAATTTTGAATGCAAAAACTGAAAAATAAAATTAAAAATATACTATTAAGCTCTAAACATTTTACTTTGAAGTTTTCAGCACAGATAAATATCCATCTATTATTAAATTTGGATATGATTCTTTAGATACACATATACACATATATGCATATATGCATATTCATATGAAGTAGTCAATGTCAACCCAAGTGAATGACAGCTTAAGTCAATGGCAGCCAATATATCATTATCTCCTCCCAAAGCTATAAATTTGTTCATGCTGAAGGCACTAAAGCATATTTTTTATGTTGCTACCTGTGAAATATTCACTAAAATGATAATTATGAGATGAGATTTTTTTAGGGACAAGAAATGAAAGAACCTAGACCAAAATGTTTCTAAAATAATTTTTTTCAGGCAATGAATTAAATGATGTTATTAAACACTGTGACAGGATTAGAAATATTTTTTCTAGTGTAATATTTGTAAAACCATGTATGTGTGTAAATGTATTTGTGCATGTGTTTGGTAATATTGCAATTGATATTACTTTAAAAAGTAATTTTTAAATAAATGAATTAGCATAAACAATTTGAAATAATGAAAAGAAAACTTTGTATGAATATGATTTGAGAGGCTGGCAGAAGGCAATAATTAAGTGGTGAATTTTCTGGATGTGGAAAATACAAAAGAAGCATGCATTGCTAATTACAGAATAGTCAGGGGGATGCTAAGAAAAATAAAGGAAATGGAGAAGCCAAAGAACTTATATGCATGACACAT